>JANHGB010045672.1:0-16169 GCA_026283785.1 Coracopsis vasa | reverse complement strand
CGTTGTGTAGCAGACTGCCCGGGAGGGGCCACAGCACTACACTGCTGACCCTCCCACCTATCCAAAATGAAAACAGCTTGGAAAAACAACTGCTGAAATGTAATCCATTCTGTGTGTTCATAGGATTGAAAAAGCTGGGAATGGATGTGTACACCAGTTATTTTTCTGAAACAAATCCTCAGCCAGAATCCAGCTCTGACTCTCCTGTTCTTATAACATCCAACATAATTTCTCAAGTAATTTCTGCTTTCACAAGGAAATTAATATGCAACTTCCAGGCCAAGTCAGATTTTTTATTTATATGCTCCAGTTTTGACCAGAATATTAGGTTTTACAAGAAGTATTTTTTCTTTTCTTAAAGGAATTAACATCTGATTTCTTCAGCCAGTCACCATTCATTCTGTTGCAATTACACTTAAAATAACAATAAAAACTCCTCAGCAATATATTTCATGTATGGATTTAAAAACAAGATGACCAGAATGACTAAAACCATCCAATGATTAAGGCTTTGATTCGTTTCTTCTTTGCTTCTGGTGTCAGATTGCTTCTTATCTACTGTAATTTTACACACTACAAATTTGCTTTACCCACTAAATTAGAACCTGGATTATTTGGCTGCTTACTTTAGATTTCCCAAAGGTACAGCCTTCACATTGCACTCTATAACCCTCTAGCTTCCAAACCCTGCTGTTCCCAATATTTACTGAAACACTAACGTTAACATAAAAGCAATTATATTTAAAAGGAGAAGAAAAAGGAAGTATTTCTAGGCTAGATGTTAACATCACTTATGCAAAAACACCCCCAAGCCTTTTCTGTAGGGCCATATCCACGAGTTTGCACTCCCAAGCAATGATCAGACCTTTGTGTGTAATTTGTATGCAGAAAACAAGTTTTGATTATTTTTTTTTTAAACAAGAACTGAATTAGAGTATACCTAATAGACCCGACTTCCTAAAAGGTTTTAAATATTTTTCAGTTGCTGTCACAGTCATGCTCACTGGAAAACAAACTGCAAAGAACAACAACAAGGCAAAACCCCAACTACCAACAGCTGCTGACTTACTGAACAAGTGATTTAAGCCACAGGATGTTTAGCTCACAGTAGCAGACCTCTCTGGACAGAACACAGATCAAGCAGGACTTGACAACACATGCCAAAACCCTTAAAGCGGTTCCCAAACCATACTCAATGTACTCATACTGACACAAAAGCCACTGCAACAGGTCTTTAATAGACACATTTAGAACTCTCATTGCTGACAATAGGCAGCAAATGATTTGGTGAATCAGTCATCCAGACAGCCTAGTTTTTAAGGAATCTATATTAGCATCCTACATTTCCTCTCTTAAATCTACTACTGTATCTAGGAAACTGGGAGGAAGATAGGAACTATTCACTGAGCAATCCCCCTTGTTGGCGATTGCTGTTCTATAGTAGACACAGAGCCTGTGCACTCATAAGTGTTTGTCCCTACACATGAGAAAAAGTCTTCTCAAGTATCTCCATTCTAAAGCCACTTGGAGATATTGCAAGGATATTGATTTTTCCAGCCACCACACCTCATCTGCAATGAATTTGGTTTAGTCCCAATAACAGGGAGAAAATAGCAGCAAACTGGTATCCAAACCAAACCAAACACCACTATCCTCCATTAAGCTATAGGTCTTAAACCTATGGCAATAATTGCCTTTTCACACCACCATTCCTCCTCTTCTAAAGAAGTTAGCAAACTACACAAACACAGAGAGTACTACAAATAGAAACAATGCTCCAAAAGGAAAAAGGTCTCTAACAACTACTTAGTGCTCTGACCAACTAGATGTCAAAAATGAAGCATTCTGTCTGGTAGATTTCATGCCATCTTCTGTACCTTATCAGATGCAGAGCCTGTTTATAGAATCACAGACTGGTGATTTGGGTGGGAAAGGACCTCAAGATCATCTAGTTCTAACCCCCTACCCATGGGCAGGGATGCCTCACACTAGACCATGTCACTCAAGGCTCTGTCCAACCTGGCCTTGAACACTGTCATGGATGTATATGTTCAGATATGTATTTATAGAAAAATGCTGCAGAATGTTGAGTAACATCTGTTTGTAATGTGCTGTTCAGATTACTACACTTCTAATCAGGTTTGTATCCCCTAGGAGACAATTGTTCTTTGCCCAAATGCGAGCCAGGTGGAACATCTTTAATCATATAAGAAGATCCCAATCTTCAAGGAAATTTTCTCTTCTGATGTTCTTTTTCGAGACATCCGATTATAAGCGGATGAATTCCCTTCAACAACTGCAGTAATTACATGCCTTCTGCTGGTTCATCATTTTAGGGTATTGGAGGGGGGGTGGCGAGGAGCTTTAAGCTTCCTTGGAATTGGTAACATACTGCCACCATCACTGCACAACAATTTGCCACATGTCAGGCCCAAGGATTACAGGCCTGCTGCAACTAAATCTGCACTGTTGTTCTGACAGCAGCCAAGCAGCAGCTGCTGAGTATTGTAGCGGTTAGGCCATTCAAGGCCATGCTGTGGCCAAGTCCCTGCTTATCACCTTTATTTTCAAGAACAAAAAGGGGTGAGTAAAATAGCTATTGCTTAGATATTCTTTCAAATAATTAGTCTACAGCTTGAAGAGTGTTATACAACAGAAGTGAAAGGTGACCATGACTGCCCTAAGATTTGAGACGAGGAAAGAAATTTTGGAGTGACAAAGCACACCACTGACCTAGCCCAAGCCCACACAGATTTTGTCTTCTGATGTGTGAATAAGTTCGAGTTACTTCTGAAATGCTAGCTAGAAAAGCTTAAGTCTAAAAATTATCTGCATGAACCAGCATTCAGCAAGTAGTGTGAATACATGAAACCATAGCCAAGGAGAGGGTATGAAGTAACATAAGCAGTATTTTCATTGAGCAGTATTTTCATTCATATTGATAAGAACTTATTTTAATTTTCAAGTTACCTACATCTGGGATATTGTATAACAGCCACATCAAGTTGCAGGTCTGGGCATCTTTTAATAAGCAGCTCAAGTACATAAATACCCAAATTAAACATGAACTGATGACATGAGCTGGTTTAGTGTTGCACAGGAAAGGGCCTTCAAGCCTTTCCATTTCTTCTATTCTCACGTTTGTAGTTTCTTCCCCAATTGTAATGAGTTGTACTTCAGTTAAAGTTCTGTCAAGTAGATTTCATGCCATCTTCTATACCTCATCTGATGCAGAGCCTGTTCACAGAATCAGACTGGTTTGAGTTGGAAAGGACCTTAACTCCAGACTACACAGTAGCCCAAGGGCTCCAAAGTCATGGCACAGAAACTTGCAGTAGCGGTTTGAAACCGAGTTAGAAGCAGTACATGAAAAAGTAACCACGTGACTATTTGTCAGTCACATTTCTTCATGCCAGAACAACACACTTTCCTGCTCTAACACAGTGAATGCTCATAATCAGCTATTGCAGCAGAGACCTTTCAAGGCCATGTAGTGACCAAGTCCCCAGCCAGTTTCCATTGTTCCACCACAGTCCATGCAGCTGCCAGTAGCAAACTACATACCACACCACAGAAGTGCTCTGATTCCAAGACAGAAACCTATAAGGATCATATGAAAACACAATCAAGTCTTTGAGTGCAGGAAGACTGGAAGTCACAAAGAAGCTGCTACAGAACTAAACTTACTTTTTATCCCCAGTCTCTGCACAGCAAACATACACGCAGTGACAGGGAAGGGGTTAACTATGTACATTAGAAAAAACAGTGGAAACTATTAGTGTAAACTAACATAAGATAGCAAAAGGCCACTGAGTACTACCCAGCAAAGTATATTATATTGATGACAATTTCCTTCTTCTAATTTGAAAATAGCAGAAAATGCGTGTGCCTTCTGAGTTTCTGAAACTCAATGTTAACAAAGGACGTTACAACACAGCTGGTTAACACAAACTTGCATCAAAAGCTTCCATTCCAAAATGCTGATCACAGGAGCCAGTTCTTCCACTGTCATCATCTAGTTTTTCAGGTGTTCAAGAACCAGATCTTGTTTTCCACATGTTTGGTACCTGTCCTCAAGGCCCCATTAACTTGACATTCAGCTGTGCTTTCTTCTCTCTTTTTCCCAACATGTTTGCAGGATTACTTTCATTTCTACCAGATTGAGCACTGGAATTCTCTCTCAAGCCAATTTTCATTTCCAGCTATTTCAAGTTCTAAGTCATTACTATTTTCCACATTTATGCATAAAATAGTGTGTATAGCAAGTTTACATGCAGTCCTTGTGAAAACACTTTTATTAGTATATACACCACATGTGGCTAACAGTAAGTGCTTCTACACAATCAACTGTTTTCCAATATGAGGAACCCAATAGTATGCTAATTCATTTCCCACCACTGTTTGCCCTCTGCGCAGCACATAGTGACACAGGTATCACTGCTGGCTTTCCAAGAAGAACAGGCACAGACACTCTGGTGGAGAAGCACCCTTAGTACATCCAGCTCCAGGTTCTCCTTTCCAGTGATCCTTGCAGCAGCAGTGGCCTGAAATGCCCTCTCAGCTCCAAAGGGAAACTCTCAAGGGCTCACCACTTGCAGCACCTCACATTTCTTTCCAGCGATGATAAAAGGTTTTAAATGCCACCTTCTGCATCTCCCTTGCATCACCTTCCTGGAGACACATGTAAGAGTTATCTGCTAGCACTTACTTTGCTAGACTACCAGAACTTCATGTGAAGTTAAGTCAAAAGATGATACACCACCTCCTCCTTCTTGCTGCTGTCTCACTCACATGATAGAAATTAGTTTTGTATTTAACTGCTTTTACCAGAGAACCCTTAGGCCTCAGAAACAAAATAAGTACTCTGGATGACTCTAAGCTACACTCCCATATACAACATTTATGAACTCGAGACCCATGTCGCACAGCAAAATAACCAAATAACCAAAGCAGAAAGACCAGAGTTCCAGCTCCAAGGCTGGTAATACAGTAGAACACCCCTTCAATAGAAACTGTCATGTTTTAAGGAAGCAGAATTTTCTCTTTATTTTTGACTACTCTGTACTGGTAACACCAATCATCTCATCACAGTTCAAGCAGTCAAGATTCAGTAGTCAAACCTGGGTGAGTAAAGATAATGCTCAGTATTTGCATCGTTAGCAAGGAGATGAAACTTCTGCTCAAATTAGATCAAGGACAGGCTCTCACCCAAAGCCTGGAATTGTGCTCAAGATACTAAACCTTTGTTCCACTTCCTATTCAGGCACTTCCCCCTGACACCCTGAGTAAGATACACATGCAGCTTACTTCTCAGTTAAATCTTTTATTATCACAAGGAACAAACCAGAAAGAACATATTATACAAAGATGTGAAGTACAAGAAGAAATATTAAATTTGGGGACATTTGCCAAGTTTGTCCTAGACAGCTTTCAACTAGAAATAAAATATGTCTAAGTCAATACTGCTCCCTTTTTCTTCCTTGTCTTACAACAGCTCATTTCAAGACATTTTGAAGAACTCTGTGGGGAAAACAAACCAGCTTTTAACAGACAGATCTTCAGATTTGAACATTTATCAAATCTGATTTGGTTGATAAGTGTAATTCACTGTTAACACAATTAAAAATTCCTTTCTTGAAATCAAGCCAGTATGTACACTTAAACTCTAGTTCCAAAGTCAGCATAAAAAAGGCTATTGAAAAACGTGTATCTTTTTTTTTTCCCCTCCAGTAAAAGAGATAACAATTCACAAGCAACTCAACATTTTTCAAGATCTCTTTTTTTCAGGCATAACTCCATTGGTTTGTTTTTTTCCGTTTTTTCTGAAAAGGCATTTCCCCTTGGTTTTTAGTATGTCAAGAATTAAAATTTGGATTCCAAGTAACAAAAATAAAACATCCAACATGATACAGTGAAGCCATTCATTTACAATATAAGCTATATTGTAACTATCTGAAAAACAGCAATGAGCAGTAAGACTTAAAGCAAGGAATGAAACCAAATAATCCCATGACACGTGGTTATGAATACTCAAGACAGGAGACTCAGTCACCATCTCAGATTAATTATAATTATTACTGTTCCTTTGGCATGTAATTTAGGGTTACTTACATAATAAAGCAACCTCTTAATAAAGACTCCTGGGTAAACCCTTTCAAACTAGAAACTGCACCTACAGAGCAAACATTCCTCCACTTCAGAACTGCTTTTGCATTGCACTGAACTACTGAATATTAAGAGGATGACAAAACGCAAACTTTTCCTTTATGAATGAGCAGAAGGAGAAACTGGAATGCAGTAACATACCAAACAGAATTAATTCAAGTCTTCCTAACAATAGGCGCAGACAAGGATGCAGAGGTATTTTCACAAGTTGCCTTGCAGAATACAACAGTGTTATCCTATTCACTCTTCACAAGAACACTTGTGAGCATTAAGCAGCCCTAGTAGATGACCTTCAGGAATGCAAGATGAAAGCAAAAGCAAATACAGAGGCTAACTTAGATTGACATAAAGCGATTTATTTTAAAGCATGTTATCTGAGCTTCTGAACTTCCATTAGAAGAGTTTTTACGAGTCATGTTAAGGCACCTTTACCACACAAGCACTCTCAACAAAACTTAGGTAGGAGTCTAAGTGGCTCCATAAGTTATTGAAGTTCCTCCTACCATTTAACTGTCATGTAGGCTTGAGTCTGCCACAAGTATCAGTCTGCTACAGGTACCAAAAGCAATTATTGAAGTGTTGATCAAGCAAATGTTAAAACTGGCAATGAAATTGCAGGATGAAGCACGGTTACATGTTCACAGACAACGTTCACACACAGTGTTATTTTTACTTCCATCCATGGTCAAACCAAAGCTGAGCTGAAACACAGTAATGAATCCCCCCCTCCCCTCCAAATATACAGAGCACAAAATAATTTGTTTGGACTCAATATGGACAGAAACTAGGCATTAACTGCAGCAGAAGCATTACAGCCTTAGCTTAGCTGGAGAACTGAACCTGAATTGAAAGCAGACTACATGGAAATAACAAGATTTGGTCTTAGCAAGTACTTAGCAAGTGCTTTGCTTTTAGCAAAAACACTTCTAGTTCTACGCAAGTGATTCATGCTGCACTGATCCAATGTAATGCTGCACTGTGGAGACTACCTAGTCTGTACATTGTACAAGTACCAGGAGCTGGGCATGCAGAAGTGGGTTTTTGAGATAATCAACATTATTAAAAAAATATTCAACTCATTTACTGTCATAAGGCAGCATCATTCTTTGGTCATTTAACTGGATGTACATACTTCAACAGATACATATATATATATGCATGAGCGCATATATATGAGGTAGTGATGTTACAGATGTAACTTGCCTGGGTGAGAAATGAAAGGAACAGAACCAAAGGGATCTTCAGGAAGATTCTTCTGTGGAGCAGAATGTGGCTCCACATTCTTATCTGAAGATGCTGTCCTGTCCTGTCCAGGCTGCTGCCTGCCTGTAAAATAAAACAAAAACAAAACAGAACAAAACATAAAATAAAAATGGCAGGTCTTATGCCTATGCAAAAGGTATTTACTGCATGGGGTGAGTGAGGAATACACTTGACTAGGAGATTTTTTTTTTTTAATGTTTTAAAGATATCCTGTGTCTTGAATTCATAGTTCTTGACCATTCAGTAAAATTCACCTGCACAAACCTCTTGTTAATCCCCCTGTTCCCACCAAAAGCAGCATGGATTTGATGATGCAGTGCTTTAAATGAGGATCTCTCACATTATATGCAGCCTCCTTGCTCTGCAACAGAAATTATTAGTCCTCTGTGCTTTTGAGGTTTTCAAGTCAGAAGCACTACACTTAGTCCAAACCTAGAATCATCCATTTAATCGCAGTTTTGGCCAGCCTTTGCCAGAGAAAGAGAAAAGTTGACAACCACAGCAAAACAGCTGGGAATACTTTTTATTAAGCGTGTAACATCTGTCAGTAATCAAAACCAATTTGAGTGTCATAATATAGAGAAACATGGCATTGGATTTGTACCATATTCAACCCTTAAAACACAATTTTATTTTCTTTTCCTTTTATAAAGTGACATACAAAAGGTTTTTTAACACAGTCAGATATTTGAAGCACTAGGAATGGTAAACACAAGTCTTCCTGTCTAAGCTCAGATTCTAACATTGCTGTCAACTTAAGATCGAGCCCATCAAGCCCAACCACCACACCACAACTCAGGAGGGTCTTGCAAGGCCCATCAGCCAACATATTTCGAGACAACATATTGCACCTTCAGCAAACACCCTACATGCTTTATGCAGAAGACACAGCTTTTCACTTTCCCCCTTTCCCACAGCAAGCTGCTGCTCTTCCAAACCATTTGCAGCACAACCTTCTTGACAATTTGCCACTGTGGAGAAGCAGCTCAGCTGCACCCTACTGACATATCAAGCTACCTGCATGTCTTCTATTCAGCCCTTCAACACAGAAACCAGCAGGCTTTACTAAGACAACCACCAGGAACTAGAACACAAGCTCATCTCCCTCAGACAGATGCCTATCAACCCTTTGTACAAAGCCCAGGAGTTTCGGAATTACGCACTATCTTTCACAGACAAGTGTTCTGTTCATATTCAAGTGTCCATAAAGTGAATTGCTTTTTACCTACCAGTAGAAATGCAAGTGAGAATTGTTTCATTACAGGCATAAAATAGAATCCCAACTGGGCACTCCTAGTGTAGAGGGTAAGTAGTTGCTCTCACTTCAACATATACATAATGGAATAGGTAGCAACTAACCAACATGAAGATTATCCTGCAGTGACACAACCATGAGGCCAAGAACACTAGCAGAGATGCACCAACAACTGGCAGCTGGATGTTTTATACAATCAGCTTTGAGCCCTGACAACAAAAAACTGCTGAGCACCACATCCAACAGCAGCATTTGTTCCTGATTCTGAACTCACACTGCACTCTCTCCTCAGAAAGGGTTTGGGTTGGTTTGGTGGGGTTTCTTTTATTTGGGGGTGTGTGGTGCTGCTTTATAAATGCAGACTGAATCAAAGATGCTTTTGCTCTGTTATCCTTACTGTCTTGCCTCCAGGGGAAAACCCAGTTGACTGCTGCACAGTTTGCAGGCCAAACTCTAGGATAACTTTCAAGGGTGCAACAATTACCCTTTGCAGAGTCCTTGCAAATGTTGGCATGCAAGGCCATGCAAGTTCAAGCTGCCAGATGATGATCAGATCTCCCAACTTGAACAGGAGGGCCAGGGACAGTGGAAAACAAAACGGATTCAAGTGCTAAGCATGCAAGAAAAATGTGGCAAAGTGAGTAAACAGAAGGTTTCAGCTCCTCCATGGCAACCAGGTGTATACATAAGAGGATACACTTCCCTCGAAAATAAAGTTAAAAATTGTCACTTCATCAGCTCTAAGGCTATTGGAAAAGGAAGAACCTTTTTTTTTTTCAGTTTTCTGAGGCTCAAGTATCATTTGTCCACCTTGTAACAAGATCCACTTCTCTATCAGAGAGCATCTGAGAGATAGACAGATGGGTCCTCCAGCTTCATACAAGCAGAAGTGTAGGAGTGTCAGTATTACTGTATTAGGCTCCAGATACCACCTCCTTAAAATAAAAAGCCAAGTTTTCTTCCCCACTCAGTGAGTAAACACACAAATGCAGCCCAGACTGCTGCCAGAGACATGATCATGCACTGTTTCACACAGCAGACTCTTCTGTAGAACACTGCAGTTATTCAAAGCCATGAACAAGGAATCCAGCTGTTCCCATGTGAGAGGTGCAAGGTTCCTCAGCAGGCAGCTCTCCGGACTTTCAGAAGTACAAGCAGCACTTACGCACAAAGAAAGCCTGTTAAGAATCACAGCTCTTCCTTGCACTGATGGCTCAGGTAGCTCCTTCATACTGTGCATACTGCAAAGGAGATGGACCAAGAGCTTTGTAGGCTTTGGACCCATAGATGTCTCTGCTGAGGCACCAAGAGAATGCTGGACCCAACAAGCATCTTTGTGCAATTCAGAGTGAAGGCTGTGCTGTATTTTTGCCCTGGTGAGAAAAGTGACTCATTTTCCTGGCTCCCAACTCTGCAAAGATTACAAAGTGGTTAGAGAAATCCATTTCTTCACAATGATGTCAGAATCTCAGCATCACGTGTTGCTTCTGGATCATCCTTAGTACCAATGACGACAACAAAACCAACAAAGAAACAACCTTGTACACAAGAACCAGGAACTCTATTGTGTAACTCCGTATCAAAGCTCTCCACAAAGGTGCTCAGTTTAGAAAGTTTCATTCAACTGAACATTACATTTTACTGCAATTGTCATCTTTTTAATATGAAAACTCCCACAAAGTGTAAGCAAGGTATTCTGTTCTAGGAATTACCTCCCTTTTTAAAGGAAAAGTGATTAACAATCATAGCAATACCCATCACTACACATACCATGACATTTAGCTACTAAATGCATGAAATTCAACAGTAATGTCAGCCTGAGAAAGACTCATGACATCTGGATCCTAACAAAGGCTGTGTAGATTTCATTACTCATGTATTACTGTCAGGAATACAACAGCTTTAGAAACATCTGACAGATTTTAAAACAGTTATAATTTATGGATAAAGCATCAGCTCAACAAAACAAGCCAGGCTTTAGGAAGCAGAAAGAAAGGAATAGTGTTTTGAATGCTACTTAGTACCACATAGCATCACAGAAAGACAACTTGCATAATGCTGTACATGAGTTATAAAGTACAGGACAGCAATCGGGTTTAGTAACAGAAAAGAAGCATTTATTAAACCTGTATCTTCAATTCTCCTTCCTCTAGATGGCAAAATGATTCACAGTAAACTCAAAAACTGAGTAAAAAAAATTAGCTAGTAGTAAACAGAAGATTTCTCACATAAGAGATAAACTACATCCAAAGAGAATAAAGCCTTGATCCTTAAGATACATCTGAGGAAACTCCAGGAAGTAGCATACAATTAAAGACAATCTTATAGATATAAGCCTTAATTGTGCAATAAATCCCCCGATTTCTTGTTAATCCACCTAAATTTGAGAAAATAGCAGTAGACAAAATATAAATATTTCTGCTTTGACTGAAGCAAAGGCATTAACACTGCAAGGCAAATTCGTACCTCTTTGGCACAAAAAACAAGTCTTGAAGTCTTTGATGCATGTATTTATGTGTAAACACAACACACACACTCTGAGATTAAAACTAGCAACACTCCCCCTTCCACAGATCTCAGGCCAGAAGGCCTAAGAAGCTGGAACTACACCTCACAGAATGCATGACCAAGCCTGCCACCTAGTGTGCTATTGGTCTAGAGAGTCATTTTAAATTTTGGCACTTTTTGTATTCAAGTGACTAAAAAGCCTTAATGCTGGTTATTACTAAGCAAAACTATGCTGTCACATTTATTTTCTGATACAGTATATGAAGTTTATTGTCACATCTGGCTCTTCCATGCATCGAATTACCTTTACTAAGAGCTGAGCCAAAATCATGCCTAAGTAGATTCAGTCTTTTAAAACTCCAGACTATTTTCACACATGTAGTACAAAAACTGGAGAATGGAACTGCAGTAGTAGTTAACTGTTCTTTCTGCTGGAGATTTAGAGACAGCAGTTCCCAGCATTTAGCTTTAAGTTATTCAAGCCTTCTTCAAGTCTAAACACTTGTATGGTTAAAAGATAAACGTGGCACTTAGGAAACATCCAAAATAAGCATGTGTTAAGCAACTAAGAAAAGAAAGTAATTCCAAGTAAAAAACATGGAGATAACTGACTTTAAGAAGAAAAAATTTATTCAGCTATTGCCATATCAGAACAATAAAGCAGTCCTTACACTTAGCCACTCATCAGAAAGGACATTACAAAACATTAACATAATGTGTTAGATCAATTTTCTTTCAGGCATTTTCAAAGGACAGATCCAAACCACAGAATCTTCTGCTCTGCTTTGAAAGAAAAAAAGAAAGCTGGAAAGGAATAAAGCAAGCAGCCAAACTTCTTTTCCTGTCTGACAACATACCTCTGCTGTTAAGAGCTTCTGACAACCAAGGTGACACAAGCAGTATTTATGAGCTATTACCATTTCTGCAGTATTTGAACCAGTAACTACTGATTCTAGACTGTGAGTTCCTATTGCACACATTTTCAAAAGGGAAAGGAAAGAAAGGCCCAACTCTGCCCTCAAATGCTCAGAAAGGATGTTCTGTACACAGGCTGCATGGTCCTTGACAGGCCCTTGCTGGAAGCGCTGAGCAACTACAGAGCCCTTATTTACTGTGAAGCGAAATAAGCCTTCAAGCGTCCCTTACTTGATCTTAGCAGGTCAAATTCTCTGTCCAGCAGCTCCTCCTCTGTCAATTTTGAAAAATTGTCCTCTCCAAACGGGTTCCAGCCTGACATATCAGGTGGGTTACTGATGCTCTGCTTTGGGTAACTGGTGATTGATTCAGCATCAGGAATACCTGACCTGTAAAGTCAGTCATGGAAGCAAATAAAGAGAAACATTACAAGATTATCAGGGTGACAATCTATGACATGTTTCACTATGTCAAAACACTACATACAGGTAAAACATATGCATTAACAGCTTAGCCCAAAAGCATCTGAAAATTAATTTAAGAGCAAACAGATTGCTTGAAACATGTGGTTTGATCACATCATTTCTGTACACAATCCTTGCACTTTCACCTTCCACTCTATCAATTGCAGCTAAAGCACAGAATCCTTCATCAAGGTGACATGCAAAGGCAAAAACTGTATTTCACCTGTGGTCATTTCTATATTGACATGGGAGACTGCCCTTGTATGCCTCAGAAAAGCCTACTAAGTTTAAAGTTTTCATCAGTTCTCTTCATTTTTAAGGTTCCTTTTTCTTGGCAGACACATTAAGCATCTTTGAATCCCACTTCCATCCAATTGATACAATTAACCAGTTGACGTAACAGCTCCTGCTTGTGTTAGCTTTATCTACACAACCAAGGAAATCTTTGTTGACCAGATCAGCTTTTCCTTTTGTGCATATTTTAGCAAACTATGCCTACTGCTTACCTACTGGTCTGAAAGGGACTAGAAAAGCAGCAATCAACAAGCTCCTGCATGCTAACCAGTTTCTCTGTGTGCCCAGCCAGGCTCTGCAGGCCATAGCTGCAGCCCATCTCCAAAGGAACCATCTCTTCAAGATAAGACAAAGGGGAAGGGGCTTCTTCCTGTCAGCTTGGGTTCTGCTGTCTCAAGGACTACTGGCTCTTGCTACTGTGAGATGGACAACATACAATGCAACACTTTGTACTATGTCAGGGGAAAAGAAACTCATCGCCCCTTCCAGAGGGGCATGAAGCTGTTGGAGCAAGTCCAGAAGAGACTGGGAGGATGATCAGGGGCTGGAGCACCTCCCATATGAAGACAGGCTTAGAAAGTTGGGGCTGTTCAGCCTGGAGAAGCTGCATGGAGACCTCATAGCAGCCTTCCAGTATCTGAAGGGGGCCTGCAAGGATGCCAGGCAGGGGCTCTTCATCAGGGAATGTAGCAATAGGACAAGGGGTGATGGGTTTAAAGTGAAACAGGGGAAGTTCAGGTTAGATATAACAAAGTTCTTTACTGTGAGGGTGGTAAAGCACTGGCACAGACTGCCCAAAGAAGTGGTGAATGCTCCATCTCCAGCTGTGTTCAAGGCCAGGTTGGACAGAGCCTTCAGTGATATGGTCTAGTGTGAGGTGTCTGGCCATGCCATGAGGTTGAAACTGGATGACCTTAAGGTCCTTTCCAACCCAAACCATTCTATGATTCTAAGACAGGAATCATATTTCTTGTTTGCAAGATCAATTTTATACATTGCAAACCATTGTTAACTCAGTCATTGACTTGAAACTGAACATCAGGGTCAAAATCTTCAGCCAAAAACACAGAAGAGCAACTGGAAATACACATATTTACTTCCAGGCTGAAACAGAATTCCTTTCAGAAGTCAGTTTTGACCAAAGTACTCTGGCAATTGACCTGACCAAAGTAGAGCTGGTAGGTCTCATATGGGCATAGAAGTGCAGGACAACACTCCCTGCTAGGGATTAGACTGGGTAATTGGTGAGATGGAGCCAAAGTGGCCACAGTGATACATATTATATCAACTCAGCCTACAGCAGGAAAAAAATTTGCCTTTTAATCTTTCAACACACTGTAATCTAGTAGATACTAAGAATGACAGCAGCATCCCAAAACATGTAAGCCACACTACTCACTGAAAGCCTGTCTCACAATTAACTGCACCAAAGACTGCAGCATTCCCACACTTGCAGAGGACTTCTCTCTAAATATAGTATAGTAGGAACCTGTATCAATCTATAACCTAGTTCATAGCATCAGTGAAACTGGACAAAGCTGTGATTTATTTTTAAAAATTAGTAATGGAAGGGGTCTTTTACTCTACACTTTGTTTTTCATAAGAATTAATGGACAAGACATTCTTTATTAACATAAGTCTGCAGACCCCTGCAAATGGACTGTCTCTTTGTTGAGGTATACTCCATGATGTGAAGCGTTTAAGTCAGACCTCTGATCAATGGACAAAAGAGTCAGAAGCCCTAGCAGACAATTGCCCACTATAAGGCCTTTCTTCAAAGAATGACTTCCACACACTCATAACCTCATTCAACTGTCCATCCTAAGCAAAGTGGTTAGCAGTCAATTCCTGGAATAAGTCCATAAAGAAAAAATGTGGAAGATGGGTCCTTTAAGAAGTTGTACCAGATTCATCTGTTAACAAGTTGTGTCCCGCTTTCTGCCCAAAATATCCTTTACCATTAAACATCAATTATTCAACTGCTCTTAAGTAACACTTTCTACTTCCTCCTTTTTACTACTTCCTAATAACTTGCTTCCTACTGAAGCAAGTAATTTCTGAGGAAAGGATTCAGCTGTGCTCATCACAATTAAGAACATGTGCAGTAAAGTAACCCTTAGGTACATCTATGTCAGAATACTTGCCTGCTTACAGGGTAGGGAGAATCTGCCACTGTTCCAGCACACGCTGGCAGTGACCCAGGGTAGGAGATTAATGCTGGTGAAAAATCTTGAGGAGAAGTGATATATTCAGGAGATTGCGCCTGTTGTGACCGCTGTTGCTGCTGAGCAAACATCTGCTGCTGTAGCAGAGCCTGCTGATATTGCTGCACCTAAAATAATGATCGCGTTACTAAAATTCACACAGGCCAGTGTAAATCTCTTCTGCTCAGTAACACTACCAGTCTTACAGCCAAATGCACTAACAGCCACCACACTCCAGAAAAGCTTAGTAGCTTCAGCAGAAGCAAGAAGCCAGATCTGTCTATATACAGGTGAAAAACTGCCCTAACAGGTCAGTGATACCATTTTTCTCTTTCAACATACTACCACTTAGCTTTTTGCAATTATTGTAACCTACTGAAGCACTAAGTAGTTAGTATTCATCATACCCTATTCTTAAATATTAATAACCAAAATTTCAGGACAATTTCTCTAGAAATTGATTATGACAGGTAGCTTTCTTCCTTTTAAAGTAGGATTTGATGCCTTCTATCACTTTGGGTTAACTCACCCCACCCCCCCAGCTGAATTTTTATTTTAGATGCTGAACTTCACACTATTTACCAAATCCACAGCTCACTACAACTACTCACAAACTTTTCTTACTGAACATTCACAACAGACTTCCAAACACAGCTTGTATTTTAAAGTTGTACCATCTATGTTCTATTCCTGACATACCATAGCAGGGTATTGAGATTGGGAAGGTTGCTGCTGGTACACAGACTGCATCAACAGCTGCTGTTGGACCATCTGCTGGTGCATTGCTTGTTGATACTATAGATGGAAAGAAGAAAACAGCTTTAATAAGTCATAATCCCCCCCTTTAGAAATACCCAGATATTCAGAAGAAGCATCAATTAAAATCACTTCTGTGACTCAACAGCATTTTCCAGTTAAGATATCACATAATCAAGAATCAGCCTGCAATTTAGCCTTTGCATTTTAATGACTGTTTGGAAGCTTTTTTATTTTGGGTTTGTTTCCCCTTCCCCCCCTCATTAATACCAGCCTGTTTAACCAAAACTTAAACTACATATTCAGCACTGCCTTTTCTAAGGCAGGCCAACTGCCATCCTAGCT
>JANHGB010045671.1:0-30730 GCA_026283785.1 Coracopsis vasa | reverse complement strand
AGGGTGCCCAGAGAAGCTGTGGCTGCCCCAGCCCTGGCAGTGTTCAAGGCCAGGTTGGACACAGGGGCTTGGAGCAACCTGGTCTAGTTGAAGGTGTCCCTGCCCATGTCAGGGGGTTGGAACTGGATGAGCTTTAAGGTCCCTTCCAACCCAAACAATTCTGTGATTCTATGATTCTACAATTCTATGATTCATTTAAGTTAAAAAATAGGAAAGCGCCAACTTTGGCATCTTTCTACTGAGGGGGATTTGACAGTGTTACTGGAGGTGAGCTGCTTCTCCTGTGCACTGACCCAGCACAGCAAAATGGCAGTCTGATCCGGCAGATAAAGAAGTCTGTGACAAATAGCACTGACATCCCTATCAAAAGAAAAGACATGACTCAGACCCGATATCTATATGCAGGCCAGTGCTAGCTTTCAGTGACAAATGGTTTTAGTCTGACAGTGTGTTTCACTGCTTGAACTTTCATCTATCAAAGCAAGACACAGAAGCATGGAGACATAGACAAGAAGAAGGAAGCATGAGAAAAAGCCACAGATACAGGCAGACAGCCTAGCCTCCCTTCTCATAACAGCACTTACTTTTTTTTCCTGTCTTTTAGTACCTTTATCATTTCCTGGTGAATATTTTACTTCTCCTCCTTGTTTTTCTAAATTGAAAAAAAAAGATAAACCAAATAGGCTTTAATTTCATTACTTGCATGTTCAAGCACTGGAAACACAGAAAAAAGCACGTGATTTTTTAAGCTTATCTCTACATAGAACAACAAATGTCACTTACCCACGGGCAGAGTCTAACAGCTGATATTAGATTAATGCAACTAATGGAACTTCCAGCCAGTTATACACTTGTGTTTTGAAAGCATCAGCAGGTAAGGAATTAATACTAGGCAGATCATTCTGGAAAGAGGCCACCCAGAACACAGCGACCTACCAGCTCTGATGATTTTCTTCATGGTTTCCATCACTGTAGATATTAAGGAGGCACCTATCAGGACTAGTCTGGATAGAGCTGCCGCTACCTGGTGGATGCTTTGTGATCCCACCCAGCATCTGGGAGCAGCAAGAGGTGGCTGCTCTGTGAGGGTGGGTGGTTTGGAAGATGGAGTGACCCCAGCACAAGCAATGCCCTCACTTAACAGCGCTGAATTGACTTAGATGTTAACACTTATAAGGCCTAATACAGGGAGAGGAGTCAGCAGTGAAGGAGTGAAGGTGGGCTGGGAATAAAGAGGTCAGGACAAGTGGATTTTTTCCATGTCTCTTTTATCACTTAACAGTATTGTGACACCAGCTGTTAATGTGTTTTTCTACATTAAATGATTAACTGCAGTTGGAAGACAGACTCATAAGTCCAGTGACAGAAGAGATTTGTTATGCTACAACCTGAGAGCCCTGATGTACATATACACAGACTGGGACCGCATGGCAGATTGATGTCACAGGCCAGCTCTAGAGCAGCCACTTTCTTACAGCTGATGCTGACATATTTATATCTGAGGGTGACGATGATAAACATCAATAATACCCTTAACTAGCATAAGAGTAACAGAGCTCCAGGGTGTGAGGTGATCTGACAAGGCCTGTGGGTCTTACAGACAATCAGAAGTAGAGAAGTTCAAGAAGAACAGAAAAGAATAGACAGTGTTAACTAAAAACATCTTTTGAAACCATATGAGCAAATCAGGTGAACTGAGCTTATTTGTGGTGAAGGCTTACTTGAGAGAGCTGATTCAGGTCTCAGTTGCACCTCCAATTTCCAGTTTTAACTTCGTTGTCTGCATAAGAACAAATCACTTATTTGTGAGGAAACTAAATGTTCTTAATGAAAAATATCTTTTGTGATTTTTTGCTGAAAGGTGATTCTGTCTTGAAAGCAAAAAGTACTCTTGGATGGCAAATATTTCAACTTATGTCCTAATAACTTGAACTTGGTTAAAGGAAATATTTCATAAAGTCATCCCATTTTTCATTTGAAGACAGAAAGCCATGGAAATGATCTGTTTTGCTTTTTTAGTTTGCCCAGTAATTAACCAGCATTACTGTTAAGAAGTTCACTTACTTCATTTCTTTTTCTGGCTTTAGCTTCTAGTTTTGGGTTCTTGTTATGACTTTCTCCACTACAGTGAGGTGGTCTTCTCTATTTGTGATGTTCTATATAAGAAGATACCTCTACGCTATAAGCAAATTAACTTTCAATCTTCTTTTTTTTTAACTTAAAGCAAGGCATTTTGCAAATTTTCACACTTCTGACTTTACAGACTGCATCTTTTCAAAACCCTGACCTCCAGACTGTTCCAAACTTAACCAGTCCCCCAGTCTTTTGCAGCATGAAACAAACAAACTAACTATATTTCAGAGGTTAAGATACAGTTTTGTTATTCTTTTGTCTAATAATAACCAAGTCTTTTACTTCAACATCCCTGCAACCCCTGTCACCAGGAGAATCTTCCTTTGCAATGTAAAGAGTTTTTATCAGGTACACTTGCCTTACAAGTAAAAGAGAGATTTTATTTCCCTTCCAATTCTGATGAAGCCTCTGTGAAAGCAAGATTGAGGAAGGGTAAAACACAAGGAGAAAATGTATAGAAGCAATCCTGCAAACACAAAGGTGAGAGGAGCAAGACGGGATGAGGTGCTACAGAACCAGAGCAGAGATCCCCTGCAGCCTTGGAGAGACCTGGTGGCAGAAGAGCACCCATGGCCTCCTCTTGTTGTTCTCACTGTCTGACCAGGAGGAAGGTACATTAGTGAGGCTGTAGATACGCACATGTCTACATATACATGGCCAGATCCTCCCTATGTCTCACCCTGAGACATCCTGAACTGGCTCCAGGTGCTGCTCCATGGACAAAACACGGATACAGAAAGACAACAGCGTATGGGATGTCCATGGGGCTGCAGGGTGTCCTCTGTGGGGAGAGGCCGGGCCTGTCCCATGCCAGAAACAGCCAATCCCAGCCAGTTCCCCCAGCTCCAACAGGCAGGAGCCATTATCTGTATCAACCAGCATCATCTCAGTAGGATTTTATCCATAAAACCTGTAGTCTAGAAGGCTCTTTTTGCTGATATTAATTACATTGCTGTCTTTTAGTTGTCCACAACACGAAACTTGAGTGATAGCTGCCTAACAGGCTTACAGTCACCAAGTCAGCCCACACACACTTTGTTCTGAATACTGGCCAAATGTTTGTATTCTGCAAGCATTTGTAATGTTCTATTATTATATCCCTTAATAAATATATAACTCTGTGTACACAGATCTGCTCAACAAACTGCCTAAGTTGCTTGTGCATGATTCTGGAGGCCTTGTGTTTTAACAAAGACAGATAGTGACCTATTCAATTACCAGTAATTCTAAAGTACATATGTGGTGTAATAACAATTTGGGTATTTTCCCAAATGTAGAAGAAAACTTCTTGATTTTCTTAACAATTATTTATAATATCACCTGTAACTACTAGCCTTATTCTTAGAACTTATTTCTGGTGTGCACAGTCTTCCATTTGAGACTGCAATTTTCCTTTATGTGTTTGGCTTTTCTTATCATATCTTACTTTTAACAACTTCTAATTTATATTGATTATTATCTGTGTCCCTTTTCTTCTTTTTGATAGATATTGATTTTTGTTTTCCAGTTATTGCTTTCATTTTTCCACTAGGACAGATTAAGTGCTAGACAAAATCTGTCTTCTTTACAAATACAGAATCATTACTTCTGAAGTAAGTAGCAAAATATTCTCAGGAATTCTCTCCATTTTTCAAAGATATACTATTGCTTCCTTTTTCATGTTTTCTACCTCATCTCCCATTTAATTCTCCTTAGCTTGGAAACTGAGCTTGTCTGAAACACCATATATAATTCATAGAGACAAGATAATCACCAGCTTGGAAGCTGGTGGTTTCCTAGGAAGTGGTGGTCAGCACCATCTTACAATCAATGAAATGAAATAAAAGTAGTTGGTACTATCTTTTATCTGCTTACATTAAATATAAGCAAGTTATAATCACCAGTCTCTAAGCAACAGCCAGATACTAATCCAGCAATTAATTCATCTTTATCCATATAATGAGGTCCAAAATAGAGCTTGTGTTAAGTGTGACGCCTCTAGTGTGAGGGAAAAAAAGAACCCACCTATATTAGCATGTATTCAAGAGTTCTAATGACTAACTACTGCCCATGTGAGACCTTTAATACGTCTCCACAATTGAAATCCTCCTTAATAACACAGTTTTATTTTTCTTACACACAGATATTAAAAATTTAATCCTCTGTTCTCTGCTTTAATTAAAGAATCCTGCATAGACTCCATTTCCATTCTTTACTATTTAGCCCTTTGTTCTTTAACAAAGATCATGCTGGACCTGTCAACCCTAAAACTGGTACTGACATTGCTGCTACCGAGTGCCACCATTGTTTTCCTCTTCACCCTTGCTTTTCACTTGTTCATCCCTCTCTGTCTTTGCTAAACACATTATAAGCAGATTTGGCAATTCTGGTCATGTAAATTAGCCCAACATCAATGTAACAATGACTCCAGATATGCTAAGTCAACTGACATTGAGATTTGTGGATATTAATAACCTAGATACTATAGAAGGACATTGACAGATATGTAGAATAGGGGGACTGTTCTAGGTTGTTTACTTTTTCAATCTGAAATATGTTTTTCAGCTAATGACCTCCCTCACTTAGTAGGTGCATGAATTGTTTACCTATGTTTGAGAATATTTAGCTCCATCTTAGCCAGTTCATTTATGTGCAGAAATTTAGCACTGCTCTCAGTAGTTTCTTCTTTTGTCAGGTTCTGATTTACAACAGACGAAGTTCCTGAAAATTCCAGTTCCTTACATGAACTCTAAGATCTTTTAGAAATGGGACTTAAATTACTAGATTCTAAGCATTTTGGAAAATGAGAGCTTATGTAAATCTCATACATTATGTTTTTGTTTAAGCGTAAGCAAATTTTACAGTTTAGTGCATTAGACCAAAATTCAATACGTATTAGTATTATACATATTAGTGTAATATGAAATCAGGTATCTTTTTCTGGTACAAAATATGCAAAACCTATTTTTGTCCCTATAAATTCTATTTCCCAAAATGTCAGTTATGAACTAATGCTGCTTTTTTCTATTGAATATAAATAAGCTGTTCAAACTGTTTGTGTATTTACAAGAGTTTTTACATATGCTGTGGTTCAGTTACAGGACAGGTATGCTACAGCGAACATTTTCTAAACCCTATTTACAAAAGTCTCCGCTTTCTCTCCGGTTTGAAGAAGGGAGCAACATAAGTGCTCATCAGTTCAGATTCTTCTGAAAGTTAGGGAAACATGTTTTCAATCTTCCATGTGAATCCACAATTTCACCTGTAGGTGCTTCTACACATGTGGCTATTAGGGAACTATGAAATAGTGCTACAACAAAGGAATGACTAGTCTTCAGTGAAAGTTCTACAATATAGCTGTAAAACAACAACAAAATAAATCTGATGTAGTGTTTGAATCAGATATGAAAATGACAATCAGTTGATTATTATTTATTTGTTCCAGAGCTACAAAGGATTAAGGATAGGGCTTATCTGACCAATATAGATATATGTAACGTAAATATCTAACTAGCTACCTGGCTACCATATCTGGATCTAATTCCACTAGACAGTGAAGAAAACTGGGCATTTTTAAGGAGCAGGCCATCTAGCCTGCACTGGTTGTTCATTATACAATGAAATTGAACAAACATTTGAAGTGCCAATTTTCTTCCTTGACTCTGTTATGAATTTAGATAGTAAACTTAGATACACGTCTCTACACTGTCAATTCTTACAGCTGATTCCCCCTCAATGGGTAAGATTTATCCCATCAGTTTCAAGTTCTTATTTTTAGATAGGTTTTGTCACAATTTGGCAGAACTGTGTTCTCTCCATTCTCAGCAGAGAAGGATAAATATTCGTCTTTTTCTGGGATCTTAAATTTTTGCCTATTTAAATCTACAGAGAATGAATCCTGCCCTCGGTGCCAACTGGAACGCTATTCGGGTTCAGCAAACACTTACATCTAAACTCCGAGTTTGAACCTGAAATGCAAAGATCTAAGCAAAGAAAACATCATACTGAATTCTGTTGACCACAAGGGGTTGGCGAGGACGACCACCAGTCAGTGGGTGATGAATAATTATACTGTGCATTACTTGTTTTTCTTGTGTTTTGTTACTCTCTGCCTCTTCCCTTTTCATTATTATTACTATTATTATTATTGTTGTTGTTGTTATTGTTGTAATTGTTATTATTAGTATTCATTTTAGTATTAGTGTTGTTTTATTATTTTAATTATTAAACTGTTCTTAACTGTGTGGGTTTTACCTTTTTCCAGTTCTCCTCCCCATCCCACCAGGGGGCAGGAAGGGAGTGAGTGAGCAGCTGCATGGTCCTTAGTTTCCAACTAGGGTTAAAACACAGCATTCTGGTAGGCTTGTTATTCAGTTGTGCACAGCTCCATTTCCTTCTGATTTCTTTTGGATCATACTATAAGGACTGGTATATGATATCACACAGGCCAAAATATGGAATTTATTTCTCCAGTGACTCAGTTCCCTTCTTATTGAAAAAAAGAAAAATGAGTAGTACCATATTTCTTTCTCACCTAAATGACAATTGCTTGTGTTCACTAATCCTAGCAGTTGTGCTTAGAGGCCACCTGGTGGAAGATGTTTCTTACAGAACAAAATAATCGTTTACAGTTTTTTTCTTCTATGATGTGAATAAAGTGTATTCACACATGTATTATGCAGAGATTTAAGTGCAAGCCACTGAAATTTGAAGTTTTGCTTAATCTGATTTCCATGGAAGTGAGATGAAATCCCTTTAAAGGGGGAAAGGGGAAACGGAGAAAAGCACTCAGCAGAGTATTTGTAAATAAATGTAAAAAAAGAATTATCATTAAAAGCAAGCAGAAAGAAGTCAGGGAGTAATTAATTACCACCATGAATCTCAGACTTTTATTCAATTATGCACAAATTATGATAATACAATTATTCTATTGCTATAACTCCTTAATAACATATTCATAACATATAATATATTCAACAAAAACGCTGTGATCAGGAGAAGCAATGAAGATCAGAGCATTACAATTAGTGAAATGGTATTTGAGCACTAGAGAAGTATGAGAAACAATATCAGTGGTCACTATATCACCAAAATACAGAAACAAAGGCTCTTGAACCTGAAGAGGTGTCATAAGTTTGGAGTTGAAGGAAGAGACACACATCTTTTGTCAACATCTTTGATTTATTCTTAGTAAGTCTTATTATGGAAATTTTATTCCAGAGACTTTGCCTGTTCCTGATATTAGAAAATGTCGTTTGTTTAGGCAAGTATCACTCATCTTGAAGTACACAACTGTTTTCACCTGGGTGGGTGTTTCTATTCCCACACGATACAGACAAAAACTAATTGTGGCTTGACAGTATAAAAACTCTTTTCATATAGGAATATGTTCACCTTATCTCTTAAGAAATTTCTTTTGTAGATTTATTAAACTCAGTCTTTTCAACCTCTTTTGAATGGAGTCAATTTTTACACTGAAGGGAGAGTTTAAGAAGATATCATCATGGAATAATTTGTCCATCTGAGGTAGTTTTCATGGACATTTGGAATGACTTATTTTCAGCTTAATCCATTTTCTTCTTAGCAAAGGAAGAGAAAAAGAAATGAGAAAAATTATGTTGGAGTACAAAATGAAGAAACCACTGTAAGAAATAAACATATTTAGGAATATACAGCTTTAACTTCAATAATAATAATAGTAATAATAATAATAATAATAATAATAACAGCAACCCAACAATTTGAACCACATCCTAGGCTGCGTCTAAAGTGTGAACAGCAGGTCAAGGAAGGTGATTCTGTCCCCCCTGCTCTGCTCTTGTGAGACTTAACATGAAGTACTGTGCTCAGCTCTGGGGCCTCCAACGTAAGAAGGATGTGGAGATTTTGGAGTGAATCCAGAGGAGGGCCATAAAGATTATCAGAGGGCTGGAGCAGCTCTGCTCTGGAGCCAGCCTGAGACAGCTGGGCTGGTTCAGTCTGGAGAAGAGAAGGCTCCTTAAAGGGAGACCTTAGAGCAGCTTCCAGTGCCACAGGGGCTGCAGGAAACGTGGAGGGGGACTTTGGATGAGGGCCTGTATGTACAGGATAAGGGAAATGGCTTTAACCTGCCAGAGGGAAGATTTAGATTAAACGTGAGGAAGAACTTTACTGTGAGGGTGGTGAAACACTCAAACAGGTTACCCAAGGAACTTGTGGCTCTCCCATCCCTGGCAGTGTTCAAGGCCAGGTTGCACAGGGCTTGGAGCAACCTCGTCTAGTGGAAGGTGGCAGGGGATTGGAACTGGGTGAGCTTTAAGGTCCCTTCCAACACAATCTTATGATTCTATGATTCTAATCATATTTCTCTTCACAGTACTATTACCCCATCATTGTACATTTCTCTATTTTTTTCTTCTTTTTTTGTTTTTAATGAAGAAATAAATAAAGAACAGCCTTAGTTGATAGTGATGCTTCTCTTATTTATTCACTTGCATGTGTTTGTGGGTTTCTTTGTTGCAGGCTTATGCAGGGAGATGGAGATTCACACTGAAATTCAGTGTGAGCAAATTGCCCACAAGATTGTACCTTGGCCACCAGACTTTAAGATGACCTGAAGGTGAGCAAAGGTAACTGACAAGGCATCTAACTGCAAAAAGGAGGGAACAAGGGACTATGCCATTGAGAATATCACTCCTCCACCTTCCAGCTGGATACTCATATTTCCCTGACTTTTTATATCTTTTGCCCAATTACCATTTAACAGGAATCTTGGTTCACTGACTTGGATGAGTGCTCCAACCTTTCTGGTTTTGGGGGGTTTGGGTTTTGGTTTTAGTTTTGGGATTTTTTCATGGGTTTTCCATTAAGAAAGAGAGAGGTTGGGTTACCCCCAGCTCCTGCTCTATTTATGCAGAAAAAGAGAAACCCTGGTTGGAAAAATCCTGAAATAAAATGCGTACACACATAACTTTCAGATGTTATATGTTGCAAACAGATGGAGTAACATTTTAAATCCCTTAATGACATGCCCAATATAGCACTGCAGAGTTTTAGACAGCATCAGGTAACATATCCTGCTGTTAACCTTTGAGCATGTTGTGAGATTTCCCACTGCACATACTATATTCTTTTCCAGCTTGTTTCCAGGACTTATTTTTCCTATACCCTGTTAAAAAGAATAGGTTTTGAGTCCTTCTGGAAGGAAAAAGGGTTATGCAATTTATCAATATAAACTCTAAATTCTTCTTTTTACTTATGCTAATAACATGGTTTCGCTAACTTCACTGGCTATGAAATTAAGCTTTCACTGCCCTACAGTAATGAAATCAACACTTCCTTCATCATGAACATGTCTGATTGAATTAATTAGAAGTAGCTTGCTTTGGGATTTGATCCGGGTTCTCTTTCATGTTTTTAATTAATTATTTGCAATCTGATCCTCTTTTTCTAGTTTTAGGGGATTTTTAATTGATTTGCGTTTAACTAATGCCAATCAAAGTGTAAACTTCAGTTTGTCAAATTACATGTTTCTTTTCTATATGCTGTTTTAAATATTCTGTCTTCTTTGAGAATTTGCTTTCTTTTTTTTTGCATAGTTTTGTTTACGCAGTTTATAGTCTTTAAGGTCCAGATTCTTTTCATAACTTTTGCAGCATCTGGGTATTTTATCAATTCAAAATGCATTTTTTTTTTAAGGGAGAAGGCTGATAAAGGACATACATTTGTTTGTTTTCCTGGGGTTTTCTCTGTCTGTTTCCTGGTGGGATGAATAAGAAAATATCAGTGAGAAAGTATCAAATGGTGAAGAACTCACTTTTAGTTATGATATTTTAGATGAATAAAACTTGTTCTAAAGGTCTGAAATATTTGTGAGCTTCCTGAAACTCAATATGAGTTCTCATCAGGTGCTTGATAAACAAGGTTTGTTTGTTGGTTTAGGATCTGTTGAAGCCAGTTCTAACATAAAGCAAATATTCCATTTTTGTGCAAATCATAAAACTCTTAGTTAACTCTTCACACTAGTGAAGTTAACGTAGAAAGTGATTTGTTTTCCTTGATGTGCAACTAACTACATTGCATCAGCAGATTAGGTTTTAATTTTGTTGCATTACAGCACATAGGTCTTACCACTGTGGTCACAAAGCTGACAGGTACCATGGTGGGGGATACTATGGAAAATGCAACATCAGACAGATTGTGCCGGGTGCAATGATAATGGATGGGAGAAAGGACAGAGCTGATACAGAAATAGTATCCATTACCTTAGTAATATGTTCTAAAATTACTAAGTGCCAGGCTGTGCCTAATGCACTATGAAACATTCTAATGACCAGTGAGCACATAAGTCTAAGTAAGTCAATTAGAAAGTTCACATATATCAAATAAATCTCATAACTTAGTATTCACAGATTATTTTTAAAACTTAATTTTAAGGATAATAAGGGCAGCTTAGAGAACATTTCATCACTGGGAATCCATGGCCATAGGTGCCTTATAATTCCCTGTAATAATCAAAGACAAATTTTCTTTGGATTTCTAATAACTACTTGAAGTACTTTGTAGTTTGCTTTCACTTATAATTTTCCATCAGATGCAATGAGAATACAGTGATGGGACAATTTCAGAACACTGATGAACACAGGTTATGGATTTCACTATTTAATTAGAAATTATTTGCAGTTAGTATAATTATTTGCAAACATGCTTCAAAGAATAAAAATTATTAAAGGAAAAAAAACATTAAAGACAAGAAGAACTGATTTTTATGTGGGTTTATATTTCAGTGGTCTTTGGTTCCAACCACTATATCAAATGGAATGTTGAAGATTCAAATTAACCTTAGAGCTTCCTGGTTTATTCCTTTCATTCACATACTTTAAAATGTTACCAATCTGGAAAGTAATTGCCAGTTCTAGAGATAATATGTCATATCCTCAAGTGGTTTAAGTTGGAGTATTTACATTAACATGAAAACCTATATCATTTAATATCAGTTGTGTTTCACAGCAAATTTCCCTTCAGGCTGAGTCTTCAGTTTGGCAAAGGCTAACCAGTTCTTCAATGATGACCTGCAGTAAAGACTAGCTACCAAATTGTGCTTTCTCTGTTAAAACAGTGGTTAACAAAATCTCTGCTGCTAAACAGGAATAACACAAACATACATACACACTTCTGCACTCATTAAATTAAATTATAGAATAATTAAGGTTGAAAAGGACTTTAACACCATCTAGTTCCAACCCCCCTGCCATGGACAGGGATACCTCTCATTAAACCATGCCACCTAAACCATGCCCACTACACCATGTCACCTCTGTCAAACCTGGCCTTGAACACCGCCAGGGATGGAGCATCCACAACTTCCCTGGGCAAAGAGAAGCCCTTCATTGTACCACAATGTATGGTGTTTGTTTTCATTTGGGATAGGTGTGATTTATCATGTTCTGTTGCCACTCACCACAGCACCTTATTTGGACAACTGGCACCTTGAAACAGCATAAAAACCTATTACTGACAGATGCCACTGTCATCTAAATCAAGTTTCTGGACTGTGCCTTTCTTTTCTCTGATATATTACATTCTGAAATTCATCTTTCCTTAATTTCCTGCATCTTGTTTCTCTTTCTTCTTTGCTTGAAAGACTGAAATTGCTCATTATCTGCTATAAATTGGCTTCAGAGGAGTTATCTCAATTCATACCAGCTGGACCAAAGCGGTGAATGGCTATAAAATGCTGTTCATTTTATGACAGAGTTGGCTTGGATTCAGCCTATTATTTTATTTCACTGGCAGCTTTTCTTTCTCTCCATCATCTGCAATAAAAGTATTTGGTAAATAAGCATATTAAGCTGGAACAGTTATCCTCAACTTAAACCTCCATGGATTTATTGCACAAAGTTCATATCAGTGAGACTGCGTAAAGTATGTTTGAAAAGCTACTGAAGCAAAGAATGTACAGTGTTAGGTTATGTGATAATACGAGCACAGGGGCACAATGGCAGAGGGAAGCCCAAAGCAAAGACTAAGAGGAAGGGATGCCGTAAGAGGAAGGGCTGTCCCAGGAGAACCTCAGACCTTACAACACAATGAGTCAATGCTAAAGCACCCTTTGCACTGAAGAGGTTTGCTCCCTCTTATGAGGCACACTATGGGATGCAGAGGAAGAGCATTTTGGGGTCAAGGTCAGGGAATAAGTTAGGTAACTGCAAGTGACGTTGCAGCCTGATTCAGCTACGCACACTATGTAGTTAAATAATACGCATGCTACTTCTAGAGCTCATTTACTATTGATGTAACTGTACTCCAGGCATTTGGACTATTAACTTAGTCCTGAGCCTAAAAAGAGCATACAGTTTCTTACAATTGTTTTGTTTGTTTTGAAAAACAAAATCTCCTTGGGTCGCATTCAGTTTTGTGGTAGGTTTGACTCAGACTGGTTTCTATTTCATCTAGGCCTGTTCACCTACTTCTACCTGTTTACTTTTGTATTAAAATCTCCGAGTCTCCTTTGATGAGAGAAATGCCAATCAGTTTGAGTCAGGATTATAATGGATCTCCTTAAAAAAGAACCGATCTGTCAGTGAAGAATAGGTGGGAATAGCATTTTCTACCATTTCAGTTTAGATTTTCCCCACAGTACTAAGCAATGCCTCTCAATAAATTACCTGGCACTTAACTATAATATTGTTAACTGATCGAAGTAATTATACTGCTTTCTCTAGGGCTTTCTCTAGTGCATGACATAGAAAGTCACTGAATGGTATAAAATATGCAAAGGACTTCAACTAAAAGCTCTGAGTTCATTTCAGTGTTGAATTGAAATAAGAATATATAAAAAATATCATAAGAGGATCTACTTCCTAAATTCAATCAATAGATAGGACTATCCAAATGCATACAAGTATAGCGGGAGAATGTACGTGATGAATCAAGACCATAGAATGGTATCAGTGCATCAAGCTGATTTATACCTTCCAGAAATAGCTAGCTAGCTAGCTAGCTGGATAGATAGAGAGATAGATAGATAGATAGATAGATAGATATAGATAAAAAGTCAGTGCAATAAATATAAAACAAAGACCTATCTGCTTGTTCCAGAATTATTCTCTATAACTGTACCTAGAAAGTTTGATGAACTGTAGCACTGCTCTAATTAGAAGGTCTGCAGTGACATCTACCTAAAGCTGGTCTTACATGGAATTAGATTCCTTCCTTAAATGTTAAGGGGTTCAATACCATCAGAAAAAATCAGGCTAAGCATTTAGACGTTGTGTTGAGAAATATTTTAGAAGTTGATGCTCTATTTTAGATACTGTTTATCAAGTGTTTTCTTGCAATACTCTTTTTTTTTCCATGGCATTCCAAAAACAGCTTCTCCTAACTAATCCTAACACTAGGAAGATCTGATTTTTAATTCTTAAATTATTGTATAGGTTACTGTGCAAGCAGTAATGGGGTTTTCTTATTCTGATCACTTTTTTCATTAAAAAAATGTATTTAATATTTAATTAGCTGTCAGATTGTAGACATTACATAAACTGACTTCCTCTCTATTACTGGCTAATTTAAAGAGCTTACTTGCCCTAAACTCTAATATCATGTTCCATTTAGCTTTTAAAGTATGGTGTAGATAATAATATTACAGAAAAAAAAACCCTTTTTTCTATCAGCATATTTTTCTCAATGAATTTAAGTGAACTGCTTGGTTTAAAAAAAGCTGTGCTTCCAATTACACTCACCAGAAATATATATAAATATAAATATATAATATGTCTCTATATACAGAGAGAAAGAGGCATGAACATACATTTAAAATTAAAGTGGATTAAAGAACAAAAAAATCAATGTATTTGATTAATATTTTATCCAGGCCTGTTGTTCACTGAGGAATAGCAGTAGAAGGTTAAATCAATAGGGTTGCTGGTAAAAGGAAAGAACTGGAGCAATATCTATACATAAGAAATCCTGCAACCAGCACTTCAAAGTGAAGAGGGTGATAATAAAGCTATTACCTGAAGCCTTGAACTCTAGGCTGTCATTAAGTTGTACACCACCTTTGCCATGCAAATGAAACTTGAGTATTCATACAGAGATATATATGCGTGTTTGAGCTCCTTCATCTATCATGTAGAAAAGGATCCTAGGATTTCCTAATAAATTATTTTTACCCATCCCAATTACTATTTTATTTATTACTATGGCTGGACATCTTTTTTCCCATCTAAACTTACCCTGTACTAAATATAGATTTTGAGAAAATGCTGAAAGTCAAAAGGTTCCATGCAAATCCATTATGCATTAGTCCCAAGTAATTTGTTTCTTTTTATAAACCCAAAATGCAGTGTGTACATCAGGTAATAAAGCACACCTTCTTACCATTTTTTATCTGTGCACTTATTTATATTTTGAGAAGACAAGTCAAAGATAATGGATGAAACTAATAACAATTACAATAATGACTTCTCTTTCTATTTTCTATCTTCTTTCTCATTCTCATTCTAGTTCTCATTCTTTCTCTTTTGCCCCTCCTCTACCTTTCTCCTTTCTTCCCTTCCTCCATTCTTTCTTTTACTTCTTTTTGAAATGCAAAAAGAAGGGAGGAAAAGCAGAGGGGAGGAGCAGAAGAGAAAAGAAAATTGTTGTTAGATAAATTTTATTTCCATAGTAAACTCAAAATTTTCACTTCTTGATTTGGTTCGTAATGAAAAATCCCCCAAACACCAAAATTTTATGTGAAACTAAAATGTTGTTTTCAGTCATTTATTGACAAAACTAGTGTCATCATCATAGCTATACAAAATTTGGGCTGGTAGTTTAATACATTTTAATTCTACTATTGAAGCTTCAGCTGCTGGATTTTTTTAACCATAATGAGTCTGTACATTGAGATTTCATAAATCAGATTGCTCTAATAATTCATCTGGGTGAGAGGTTGTTTGAATGAATCCTGCTGTGATTAAAACATTGGATTTGGTGTTATGTCCTTGATTAGATGTTCAAAGGCTGCAGCTTTGCTCTCTTGTATAGGTATAGTACCAGCAGCTAGCAGAAAGATCCACTTTTCCTGTACCTTCACAGAGAGTTGAAAATATTGATCCAATTTACCCAGTTTAACACAAAATACAAATTATGGTAGTAGTTTTCATGCGAATTGTAGCAAAATAAATTGTATATTTCCCTTCTGGGAAGCAGACCACTCAATGGAATGCAACAATCATGTTAACTTTGGCCATATTTCAGAATACATTGTACTGTTTTGGCTGATAATGTTCTGTTTGTCCATCTTCTGTATTTGTATAACAAAGATACTTATTTAATAAGGGTACCTCCTTCCTTTTCAAAAAATTCAGTATTTAGTGGGAATACACAAGGACATTGCAATCACTAAAAATTATGATTGCTAAAATTTACCATCAATTTTATATGATTAAGAAAGTTTTGCTGAAAGATCATTTTTGAATTGGGTTTTCAAAATAAACATCAACCCATAATGTAGTGACTTCTATACTGCTGCCATCAAGCCTAAGACCTGGATTAATATTTATGTCTGAACTATGTATGCACATTTGATACTGGTCCATGAAGAAGAGGATTCAGACAATTCACAGAAGAGGTTGAACTGGCTGGAAGCAGGAACACCAGAGACAGAGAGACACCCTGCAAGTGAATGATGTTTCCCTTGGTGATGAGATTAACAGCAGAAGCATTGCCTTGAAGCCATCCTGAACTGCAAGTACTCAGCAGCCACCACTGGGCAGCAGACCTGGGCTGGAGGATGGACCAAAGGCTAAGCCATGAAACTGCTCATGGGACTGGTGATGGTGCAAGGGTGTATGAGGAATCAGCTCATGACAGGTCTTTGCAGATTCCTCATAGAACTGCTTAAAATGGTAGGACTCTGCTCAATGTTCATTATTCTTTTCCTTACTATTTAAGCATAATCCTGTATTTAATTCACCTCAAGGGTTACCATAAAATTTCCCCAGCAACCTACAGATGAATGCTTTAATATTCCAACTCATATTTCGTACCTATGCTCACTTTTCTTTGAACACAAAAGGAGAAGTATCAAAACAACAAGTTCTGCTGTTTTCCTGTTTTGCACATGCTACAAAATAGAAATGCAGAGTGGAATGAACAACAGTGCTTTAGTACTCCTGTGGATCCTCTCAAACATTGTCCTGAAGGCAGATTGCCGAAACATGATATGTGCCACCCCTGCTTGACACTTCCTGAGTTAATTGGACACACACAGCATGAGTCTGCATTTACTTTTTCACATTTGCTCTTCATGAAAGAAACTGGCAATGATGCGAGGTGAAGAAACCTAATGCTCATGTACAGAGATGGATACCCCATGCACAGTGCTCTGTGTAAAAACAGCCTTGGAAGCAAATGCGTTAGTGGTTTTGGTCAAATTATATCTTGACAGTTGGGTTTGACCTGCTTCTATTATGTAAAAGCAGAACAGTACAGAACAGTACAGAACAGTGTGTTACAGCATTGCTTACACTTCTGATTATACAAGTATCTATGATATCGGCTACTGTCAAATGGAGCTAATGTGAATATTTTGCTTAATATTCAGTTCACAAGTTTATGTGCCGTTCTTCTGAGTCTACTGATCTACACAAAGATATTATGATGCTCTGGTAAGGTTCAATTAGTGCAAGAAAGTGCAAGGGGTAAGGAGCTGAATACCAGAGGGGATTCAACTTCTCAGGGAGTTTAAGGTGTGCGAGTGGTAAATCTGAGATAACTTAAATAACTATACTGACACAGAAGAGACAAAGCAGTGTAAACCACAACCAGCTAGGAACTGAAGATGGTATTAAACACAGCTAGGTACACAGTTTGAACTCATTTTACATGTTTCCTGCAGCATTGAGATGTGGTACAGTTCCACTTTCAAAATGGTGTATAAACTTAACAGGTTCACTTCACCTGACTTAAACATCCAGAAATATAGCTAGTGCAAATCTGCTGCCTAAGCTTCCTTCTATATTCAGAGGAGAACAAGAAGTTTTTCCTGAAAAAGACTTTTCGGATAGACGTCATGAATGACTTTCTGAAGGAAGCTCTCACACTCTCTAGTGATTATGTATAGAAACTAGATTAATAACTTCACCACCTAATTTAGAAATGGCTAAAATGAGATAAGATGAATCCCATGCATTTGAACTGAATCAGTACTGGATAATTAACCTGAATTAGAAGAGGGCAGGAATGGACACTAATTTGTCAGCTCACAGCTTTGAATATCACTTATGCTATTATGGTTAGGGCTCAGAAGACTCTTCAGGAGAGGTAGCTTGTTTAGGAATTGGCTACACTACTCTGTGGCAGATGAATGCATGTGCTGACTGCTTTATTGGCATTGTACAGTGACCTGTATTTGTGGGTTCAAAACTTCAAAAGGTTTGGTGTTGACTGTGTTTTCATTTTGAAATTTTCTCCTTAGAATATGATACATGAACATGTTGACAAATTATTCTGCATTCATTTCAGTAAACAGTTAAGAAAGAAATAAATACAGAAGCAGCTCTTTGTTTGGGATTGAAGACAAGTTTTTATTACATCTTGTGCTTTGTGCTGGCTGCCAAACATCTTTCCCCTTCCTGGATCATTGTTTAAGAATCTGAACATCTGCCCAAGACCCAGCCAGACCTTTCTCTGGGGATTGTAAGGAAAAGGAGTGATAACCTTCCAATATTCCACCTCTCATTTCCATTCCTCCTAGTTTCTTTCTGTTAACAAATCATCTCAGTTATTTTTTCCTTCTTTGCCCTGTATGTTTGAACTACCTAAACACTAAGCACAAAGCAATAGCTTATACACAATCTCTATATCCTGCCTCAATCCTCATCTGTTCCACCCCTTGCCTGCCATAGGATATTTATATTTGGAAAATACATCAGCTGTGGATTAGACATCTCTCTGTGCTGCATTGACTCTTAGCAGAATCCTCCAAAGCATCTTTTGCTCTCAACCTTTCCATTCCTGTGCCATGTGTCACTAGAGAATTGGATGCATGACAAGAATGAGACCAGATCCTTGTAAAAGTTTGTGCAAAGTTAAAGCAAAAGATAAAGACTGTGAGGTAAGCTCTGAGTTGGTAAAAAATATCAGAGTCCCTGACCTTGATGGCTTGCAATATCAAAAGACCTAGTCCAACATTTTCTACATGTATTAGGATTCTCACAGCTAAACAGATCCATACTGCACAAAACGAGCAATATCAGATGGGAAGGGAGAAAGCAGAGGTGTATAACAAACTCCTTCAGATTTTGCTTTCTGTCTCATGTAGTTTCTATTCACTATCCACTTAACCTTTTGCAAACCCTACGAGTTTTAACAGACCACAGTTACTGTTCGCCTTTCCAAGGTAACATTGACTTGAATTATTGGCACCTTAGTGTTCGAGTTCCACAGCTGCCATGTCTCTATCTTCAATTTCTAAACATGGAACAAGTTGAACATGGAAGATGGTTTTAATTTTGTTCTTAATCTATTCTGTTATTAATTGGCAACAAATTAAATTGATCTTTCCAAGTCAAGTCTGGTTTGCCTGTGGCAGTAATCGGTGAATGATCTCCCTGCACTTACCCTGACCCATGAGCTTTTCCATTGTATTTTTCCCTCTGTCCTGTTAGAAGATGGAACGATAGAGTGGCTTGGTGGGATGATAGAATGACAGCCCAGGTGAACTCAACACCCAGAGTTATTAACAGTCCCATTTTGCAAGCCTAGATCCAACTTTCTTTGCTGAAGACTCCTGTGAAAGGGAATTATGGAAATTAGTAAATATCTCCATTTCTAATTGTGGTAAGGTATATGGCTACAAAGAAACCAAGAAGTTACCATGTCCTTGCCAGGGATTCCCTTCCCTTTTTTAGTCTATTACTTTTTAAATAATTTTGGACAGACAGTTTGAGAGAGTTTTTTGGACTTTGCAAGAAACAAGAAAACTTTAACTAGAAAGAATAATGGACTGAAAAAAAATCAAGATTTTTGGCTCCCAGCCCTGTACTCTATGTCTAGAATACAGTTCCCTTTCCTTCTCAGCTTATGAAGAAGTTTCAGATCTTACAAAGCCATAATCATCCACTTTAACAAAGTAAAAATAGAAAGAAAGAAAATCTGCCTAATGAATATAAATGCAAAAGACACTGGATTGCCAGATCAGTGAATTTACTAATTCAGTATGTACATCTCTCCAGGCACTCTCTCTTACTGAGAAATTAATTCAGTCCTTGTTCACTCTTTGGGTAATCTATTGGTCTATACAGCTGACTGCACTACAAGGTAAAGATAGTTGGTAACATCTTGCAAATACTGGAAGATATGTTCTTGCTTTCCTCTTCTGTGTGAAGGATCCAGTTTTAGACATTTGGCTTCTTTGGAGAACCTCCTCTTCAGAAGTTTGGCTTTCCTATGTATATGATCACTGCATCTTGACATGTAAAATCTCTTAGACATCAGAATAAATTTAGCCCCAGAAACTGAAGTTCTTGGCATCAGCAGGCACAAACACAGGTCAATGTTGTGCATTTTTGTGACAAAACAAACCCTTGAACATCTTTTAGGGGCTCTCTTCAGTATTTATAGTATATGTGCATTCCTGGCTCTGTAATACTTTTCCCCTTTAGACAAGTTTTCTGTAATACATTCATATCTAAGTTAAAAATAATAGCAATAAAATATTCCAGAAAAACATTACTCACAAGGGATATCAAAGCTAATTTTCCTCATTCCGTCTTGCCTTACAATATGTTTATTTGCTCATTCTCTGCCACATTCTTCTATACACTCAAATGGAAATTTGTATTTTCTAGATTTATTAGTGTTTTCCAACCCATTCCCTTGTTTTTCTTTTCTTTCTATAGTTGACATGCTGTCATGTGCACCATTCTTCATCTGCTGCATCAGTCAGTTCCTGAGGCAATGAACATCCACCAGGTTGTATTTGGCAACTGGAAGCAGTGAATTCACACAACAGTGTGGATCCCAATAAGGAACTTCCTCTCACTGAACTGCTTCAAAAAGGGGCAGATTTTCAAATAAGCCAAATCAATACACTCAAGCCTTTAGACCAGATCTTTAGCTGATGTGTCCAAGTAATCAAGATGTCTAAATCACCATCACAGAGGTTAATCCATAACACAGAAAAGATAACATAGTTTCAGTGAACTCACTGGGAGGGATCATCAATTTCCTCCTCCTGATTTAACTGTATTGACATAAATAAATTATATCCAAACTCCCTTGGACAAATCCATTTGTTGACATGCGCTTTCAAGATTAAACTTTTCCAGGCACCATTAGTATGACTAAAACTGCAGACAGTATCACTTTAATTTATCTAATTCTGATTACTGCAGGATTTGGGACAAAAGACAAAGACAAAATAAGTAAACGAAGAAACATGCAACCAAAGACAAGAAAAAAAGTTAGATTTAGATTCTACATTCTAGCTTTCAGTTCTTCTGTGACAGAACTTTCAATTCACCTCCTCGAGTTGAAAATTTCCCTCTTGTCAAGTGTAACATCCACGCAGGTGGCAAAGATCCCTTCAATTTTGGCAGAGCTGTATTCCTCTAAACTGACAAGGATCCAGAAACAAGGTTTTCCCTTTAAAAATCCTTGAGGGATTCAGTAATTCAGAAGTATTTTGGTAATGTCTGAAACTGCCTCTGAAAGGACAGATTGCATAAGAAGAGTGTCATCTGCTCTCTTTTTCAATCTTTGCTCTCTATGAAGGCAGCAAAACCACCCACATATTTTTCTAACACCTGAGTGGTTCCAGCAGTCTGATTTAATTCCAGCCTCACCTCTAAAGGTTTCAGATTTAAAATTCTCCATTGCTATGAATGTATCCTAACCACTGGCTTATAAATTTTCCAAAGACAGAGCACACTTCAGACCTTCAGTTACCGCTGTGTTATTCTGCAGAAAATAATATGGTAGTAAGAACACAGAAGTACAGCAAAGTTCTCTGATTAAAACAGAACTAGTGAACATACAGGTTTGAAACAGCTCTGCAGTGAGGGCTGCTTCCTGCCTTACAGGAGAAAAGAGAATGTGGGAGGAAAGCAAGAGTACTATGTCATTTAAAGAACAGTCTGGGAAGTGTTGGTGTTAAAATGCTAATCTAAAAATAGAGGGCAGAAGCTCTTAGAGAAACAGACCTGATGTGTTTAGGTGAACTACCAAATAATTATTTATATCCTATCAAGTGGATGAGTAATATAAAGTAGAGAAGCGGTTTGTAGGAGAGAAGTCAGAGCAGTTTTTCCTCTGCTTGAAAGCTTGGATACGGTCAAGGTATATTCTTTTTTTCAATGTCTCATTCATCTTTTTCTTTACAACAGCATAAATTAAACAGAAGGGTAATAAAACCCTGTTCTTCCTTCTTAGATATCACAGTAGACTAAAGACTGATAGCAAGAACATGCTTCAGGAAGGAAGCAATACTGTTTGTTTTGATTATCTGAAGTGAAGGAAAGAAAATGTTGATCTGCTTCATCTGAAGACACTGTTCTAAATAGCTGCATGACATCAAAGTTGCTTTTTTTTAACATGGATTAAACTAAAGTGGAGATCTTTGTGTATTTTGCATGGATTGCAATCCAGTAGTTTTGATGTTAAGGCTTTTGGATCAGACACAAAAGGAAGGACTCAGTCTGAATGCCTAAATTTGAGTATCTGTAAGGCACTGAGTGTATCTAAACTCCATTTCAGTCAGTGGATATTGTCTCAGTACAATACAGGTTAAAAGTCCATTCAGATGAGCTAACATGGGGGCAATTCTCTCATCTGAAAATACACACTTGATGGCATTCAATGTGCCCTCAGAAATCTGTAACATTTGCATAGGACTCTCAGATCTGACACAGGAGGCTCTACAGATCCACATCCTTCCAGACTTTGGGGAACACATGAGATGCATTAGGCATCTCAAATGGTGTTAGACACATGTTTAGTATATGAATCCTGTAATGTGTGTCAACCTTTGGGTGATCGGAATAGCTCACTACGCTCTGTTGATGGTAGTAAGTAGCACAATTATAGAGTAGCCTTTGCAGACACAGACAGGTAGATCAGCTATTCAGCTGCTTAAAGATATGCATCCAGTACCTTGTAAAATACTATATATCCTGGCTGGCCTCCAGCTGCTCTTGCAGAAAGACAGTACTTCTGTTCTTCTGTAAGTATTGAACATTATCTTCCACCTAATGTAAATGTCTTAAATACTCAAAGGTGCCTTTATCAACACATGAATCCTCCATTTAAGCAACTGATCTGAGAATCTACGGTGAAACTGAGTCACCTCTTGTTACAGTAGCTTCAGTGGGCTAAGAACAAAAAGTTCTAAATTTCTCTTGGAAACAGAATGTTCTGCAAGAACCTTGAAATACAAGTACAAAGGAAGAAACAAACAAATGATGAAATAACTCCAGCATTAGGTGAGGATTATAACAACTTTAAGGGTTGTACATTTTTAAGAGGAGTACAGTTTTAAGGATCATAATTTTGTACTTGGCTATTTAATTCCTTAACTGCAAATTCTTTGAAGCTGGCTGCTATTATGCCTGAATATTACCTAGCATGGTGTTGCTTTCAGATGCAGGCTCTGTGCTTTGTCACAATAAAACCAACAAATAACAATAGCAAATGCACAAACTGCTAGAGAATGTAGCCTACTGCCTAGTAATTAAGCTGGTGTATATATGTATTATCCACATGGTTTCAAAGCCAAAAGCATATATATTATAATTAAAATAATACTGTCCCTGTTTTACCACCTCATTCCCAAACTTGAGGCTATTTTCTTTGAAGACGTATCTTTCTGGGTCAGAATTCAAGGCACGTGTCTGCACACATTTCAGTGTTCAGGTTCAGGTACAGTCTCTGTTGGGAAGACAGCCACATCTCTTCAGAGTACACAACACCATTGTTTTGGAGCCATACCTTGTCACAGTGCTAGCCATGGAGTGATCATAAATATTTATGTTCTTAGCAAATGGAACAGCCGTGCCAATAAACACTGGTGTTTTCTTATCTTTCAATATTTCATGAGTAGCATGCAAAAGCTGGACCGTGCTGTGACAGGTAACACAATCCTCTTCAGCAGCATTGACTTGGAATTCAGAAATATTGAAAGCTCAAAACCCCCACAAGTGCATTGGTTTAATGTTTCGTTTTAATTATCATTCTCCTGTGTCATCAGGCTTGCAAGAGAAGGTGCTCTAAATGGTCAGGACATTTGGGATTATTTTTTCTTAGACCCTTTCTAGGAATCAGTTAGGACAGAATGGAAGTCTTTCTTGACTGCAGAGCACACATCTCTCAAATACGCCCCTTTTACAGTTACACCTAGCAGAGTTTAGTATAGTTTTCAGGAAAACATTATGATCACAAAGCTTAAGGTAGATCTCTGTGGTTATATATAGAGACATCCATGTCTAAAATCCTCCCCAGACACTTTTATGCATTCAAAGGCACAGTGCCATAATGTGACATTTTGATAATATTGTAAAGGATTCAGTAGTATCCCACTCCTAAGCTTCCCTTAATGTAGCAAGTAGATTTTCAGACTAATAGACGTTGACAAGGACAGCACAGTAAGGCTTAGGCAACAAAACTGTGGAGTTTATTTTACTGTAAAGTGATCCTCCTGTATTTGCCATGGGGCTCATTTTAAATGCTGGTGGGATCAAGGTTGTGCTTCTACCATCTCCTGTAAATCGAGGTTGAGAGGAAAGCTTGATCAACTGCTAAAATTGCAATAGGAAAAGCACAGCCTTGCTGCTGTAATTTTTCTCATCCTCCCTACAGTGAAGAAAAGCAGGAATATGTTATTGAAAGACCAAATGGAGATCAGAAATAGGCTGATATTTAGAATCAACCTGGAAGCTTGTTTCAAGTACACCAAGACACCTGAGTTGCCTGTCCCCTCTCCGTTAAGCTCCAAATGGTTCTTTAAGTTGCTAATTTATTTCTGAACAAAACGCACAAAATTAATCCAAAGTTATTATAATGAAGTGGAGCCACACTAAAAATGGGTCCCTGGTCTATTTCTGTCTCCGTGTAGTCCATGTAGAGCAAATATAGGCTACAGAAAAGTTTCTAGTTTTACTAGACATGTTGCACAGTCACTGGTAGAATTCAAATCTCAGACAAGGAACCTGAGAGTGATTTGCAAATAGGTTGCAGAAAGACTTTTTGGAGGCAATCGGAAGGAAACATAAATCTATATCAATTTTCAGCAGAACTTCTCAGCTCTGAGTATTTGCTGCAGTTTGAGTCTAATGCCTTGCAACATAGCTGGTCAATGGCTGAGATCTGAAATGTGATGTGGAACTCAAGGCTAGTAGTAGTATATATACAATTATGTCCATTTTTTAGCCAAAAACATAAGGGAAAAGAACTTTAATGAAAAGTGATGTTTATATATTTTGATAAGAATGGTTAATAAGGGAAGAATATTTTAATAAGAGAAGAAATGGTTACAGTATTGACAGATGAGGGAGAATATTACTTGTATAAATATAAGTACTGGTATATACATTTATATACATGCACACAAAGAACCTAGTTTCATCCTTTACCACATTGTATCCATTATTCAGGTGTGTACATTGAAAGCAAAAGTTTCAGTTGATGATTTAGCACTTCTATATTATACATTTATGTTGAATGAATTGCTTTTCATTTCTCATATTACTCTTTAGCCTACAGAACAAAGTCACAACTAAGTCAGCTTAGATGGTTAACTTTAGTATGATTCATTGCTCAGAATTAATTAACCTCATTGGATTTGTATCCTGAAGCCAATAAGATTATGAAGGCATGGACAGTTCCAACAGGCTCTGATTTGCCTGGTTTCGTCAGCACAGTGATACCATGAGGGTTGATCTGCTTGGCCAGCTGTTCTCTCATAGGCCAAGGAAAATTACCTTTCCCCTCGGTCCCTTGACTTCAAAACAACTTTCAACTCATTTGGTATGGGATAAAATAAAAAAGGGTTTGGCTTGATATTTCACATTAAAATACCCTTTAACCACCTGTGAAATTCATGGCATTACCTGGATCTTTTGTCAGCTTCTCACACTGATATTTGTCACATTTGGCAATTTCTCATGTCACGACCAGCACTTTCCCATATGCTGTTTAGCTTAACCTGAGGTCAGGACCTACCCAGCAGCCTAGTCATTTTCCTGCAGCCCCAACAAAGAAGTTGCCAAACCTGAGGCTACAGCACTGATCATGTCCAGAATTGACATACTTTATTTCCTTAAAATTCCGGGTTGATGCATATGAGACATTAATGAGGTAAAAGTGCTTAGCTTTTCTTAAGGAAGTAACTCTTGCATCCATGCTGTGGTGTATGTGAACATAAAACGCACTACAGAGCTTTAATGCATTTTGCCAACAGCAGCAGTTACTATAGGTGCCTTATAAATTGTAGATGAGTACATTCTTGGAAATTGCAAGGATTGTAGGAATGTACTTAATTCAGTGCTCTTCTCTTACAATTTATATATTTGAGTTGGAACATTCTGTCTTCAGCTATTGTAGCATGGATTTTGCTTGCAGAATCTTAAGAAGCAACATGCAAATTGTACAGATACTAGAAAAAAATTCTCTAACAGGATTATTTTACAAAAATATTTGTCTTTGGAACATAAAACTTGCAACCCATCAGTCTTTGGATATTAAAGTATGTTTGTTCCTAAGAAATTTCAAAGTTATTTGACTTGTTCTCAGAATCTAAGTCTCAGAAAGACAATTTACAGTTCATCTTTTAGACTATGAAGAAAACAAATAGATTGGTTTGATCAAACTTAAGATATTAAACCATATTAGGTCTTTTATTTAGAAATAAGAAGCATAATTTTGGACAGCCAATGTTACATTTTGGTGTTTTGTTTTTTTTTTTTCTGAACTTTCTTGAAGGTCATATTTGCATAACAGTTCAGATTGCCCAGTCATCCAATAAAGATAGATTTCAGTGAGGTTGGAGATAGACATATGGACACCAGAAATTTCTACATATCTTAGAGAAATATTATCCAGATAGATTTATTTCTTCACTTTTAAAATTGCATTGATATTTATTGCAGTGTGTAATGACTGAATTATATGGTTGGTTGTTTTCAGGTATTAGTGCAATATGAATATATTAGCAGTCACTTTCTTACTGCAATAAAGTACCAAAGCAAATGATATAAAACAGATTGAAATGGTGCAATATGTATTTACAACATCCTATAAATTAACACCCAGAAAATATGGAAAATATAGAGTAGTATGTAATGCAGCTTGACCTTGTTTCAATTGTGAAGGGCAGTTCTGCCCTAGCTTTTAAGCTAAGGAAAGCTAATAGGCAGTTTGTTTCTATGCTCAGAAAAAGCTTTATATTGATAGATCAGGAACTTTATATTGTATCCTTGCTCAGTTCAATAACACTCATTTGGTCAATTTATCATTGAAATTAAATGTTTCAGATAGAAGAGATAAAAGGAAGTGAAAGAGAAATGTATGTATGTTGCAATGGAAAAACAATGCCTTACCGAGTCTGAAAGTGTGAAATATACTGACTTCTTTTAGGAGGTTTGATCATTTTTCATGCTTAAAACCAAGAAAGTTGGAAGAATTCTTTTTATGACAGCACCAAAGAAATTTGAGCTGTTAAAATCTGAACAGAGATGTGAAAGCTAATAGCAATAATTAATCTCTAATTTGAGGTCACTATCGACCAATGGGACCACTGCTATAATGAATGAGTCAGAACCATCATGTTTCTAAAATCTTGTCTATAAGTATGATCAGTTCCACCTTTTCAAGTGGAAAGTCATAACAAGAAACAAAAACTAAAAGCTGAAGCCAGTAAAAAGAAATGAGAGAGAAGTAAGTTATCTTCTTAACAGTAATGCCGGTTAACTGCTGGGACAGGCTACTAGAGCAAAAGAGATCATTTCCATGGTTTTCTGTCTTCAACTGCAAAACAGGATGACTTTCTGAAGTATTTCCTTTAACCAAGCTCAAGTTATTGGGCCATAAGTTGAAATATATGCAATCCAAGAGTACTTTTTACTTTAAAGACTGAATCACCTTTCAGTAAAAAAACCCACGATTTCATCAAAATGATATTTTTCATGAAAAAAATTAGTTTTCTCACAAATGAGTGATTAATTCTTATGCAAACAATGAAATTAAAACTGAAAACTATAGGTGCAACTGAGAACCACAAATAGGCTCAGTTCACCTGATTTGCTCTTAGAGTTTCAAAAGATGTTTTTAGTTGACACTATTCTTTTCTGTTCTTGAATTTCTCTACTTCTGATTGCCTGTAAGACCCACAGGCTTTGTCAGATCACCTCATACCCTGGAGCTCTGTTACTATTATGCTAGATAATGGTATTATTGATGTTTATCATCATCACGCTCAGAAATAAATATGTCACCACCAGCTGTATGAAAGTGGCTGTTCTGGGGCTGGCGTGTGACATTAATCTGCCATTCGGTCCCAGTCTGTGTATATGTACATCAGGGCTCCCAGGTTCTAGCATAACAAATCTCTTCTGTCACTGGACTTATGAGTCTGTCTTCCCACTGCAATTAATCATATAATATAGAAAAACATGCTAACAGCTGTTGTCATAATACTGTTAAGTCATGTAAGAAACACAATCGCGTCCTCCAGCTGCTCCAGCCCAGTTTCTGATGCCCAGTTCTTGTAGCCCCGGCCTGTGCCTGGGTGTCAGGGTCTGAGAGATGTGACTGCTGTTTCGCCAGTTGCAGCTTCAACCAGTAATGAAACAGACACAAATGCACAGAGACACACAGACACAGAGGACACTGACATGGTTCATCACACTGATTGCCACAGACAAGGCATTGCCTTCAGCAGCACCTACATACAGGACTCACAGCATAAACACTTTGTCTGGCAGAGACAGAAGGTCACTAGTGCTGGCACACCTCCCTCTCTATCTCTAGATTCACAAACCATACATATGTATGAATCCTCTGAGAACTGACACAGCCCCTCTCTCCACCCAGCACCCCTGCTTGGATTCCAGGCTGCCTTAACCACCCTACAGGTCCCCTACTTGGTAACTAGTCCATCTTGGTGCTCGCTGCAAACACACACACACACATACTGTAGTTTCTCATGCACTACACACTTGCAGCTCCTCCTGTGTGTACCAGCATAGAACCCCCCCTGCCTGGTGGCCTGTTCCCGACCGCAGGTCCCTGTACATGCCCACTGGTCCAGCTTGAAGGTTGCTGGTGAATACACATGCATTGCTCATGCACATCAGGACTGAGGATGATATAGGCACTCGTCGTGCTGCAGCAGCTGGCACCAGGCACATGGGTGCCTTCTTCAGATACTCTCCATCCACATACTCTTACTAATGCCATTAGTACCTTTATAGTGGGTTTGCATGTATGTCAAACTGCCACATGGGGGATCACCTGTCTGTATAAGTGACAGTTCACAATCATAATGAAATTATATTTACAGCCTTAATAACTTTACAGTTTAGAGTTGTAAGAAGACAACAAAACAGAGAACTCCAGGGCATAGAGGAATCCAACATAACAATAAAATTAATGAATTTCCTCCAAGTGATTGTAGTGCATTAGCTGTCCAAATGAAGCCAAGAGTATCAGTATCAGGGAACATGAAAGAATAATTTATATCTCTGCCCTTCCTATCTAAAGCATATTTAAGAGTGAAACTAAATCAAAAGAACAAGGAGCATGTCTTTTGTAATGAAGGAATCAATAATAATTTGAACTCAATATGTTTATACATTTGTAGTACTATTATGTTGGTAACACCTCAAATCAGTTTCGAATTTTATTGGAACCCAAAGAATATTGCCGTTCTTCAGAACCTCTGATAGACTATACTGAAGGCTTATGATAATTTAATTGCTTTATTATATTGCTATTTACATCACAGGCCAACTATGAACCTTATATTTGGACTTCTATAATTAGCACTTGGCTGATAATAATCTGTGGTACAAGACAGACATCTGAGCGTCTTTGTTAATGCACATTACGAGATTTTTCTTACCCTAAAGAGCTGATAATATAAGCACAGTTTGACCTGAAATACGGAGCTTCATTCTCATCTACTGATCCCATGAACACAGAAGAGAACTTTGAATGATAAGCTTCCCAAAAGAGAAATTAAAGGCAAGTCATATAATTACCTCCTACTTTCATCCTGGATTATTTCAAGAAAACTCTTATAAGATACTCCACTACTATTCATGTAGGCCTAACATAAATTGTTGAATGTAAAAGAGGGCAACAGTCATAACATTCAATTATCAGGAGCATGTAGAAGTTGTGACAGTGACAGACATTAAAGTCATTGCAGTAGAGTGCCACTGGCAGTGGTTGATTAACTCTTATAAAAGCTGCTTGAATAATTAATTGGTTTCCATTCTCCATATAATTAGTGCACAAATTATCGTACCCAGATGCATATCAAATGATATATGCATCTGTCATTAAAAAGCTTTGAAGTTCATTTCCTTCTTAGCAAAGAGGAAACTCCTCTAATTTAAATCAACAAAGCTCTCTCCCCAAACATCAACCAACAGACAAAACTTAACAAAACCATTTCTGAAATTCAAAACACATCTGAACATCCCACTCTCCAGTCCTACCTACATTTATTTTACCTCTTTGTCTTTTGTCCCTAATCCATTCTTCTCTGAATTTAATGGCAAAGTTTTCATAGATGTCAGTGGTTTTGGTGTCCCAAACTAAACATGCTGAGCTGAGACAGCTTCTTACTCAAATGCAGAAACTGAGCCTACTTCAACTGTTTTGAAAATGCATATAATGACTGCAAGACAAGGCAATATTAATCGTTTTTGTAATCTTATCCTACACCCTGTTTCATAAAGGGTATATCATAACTGAATGATATAGATTACCTACTTATCCAATTGGTAAACTTCTTATCAAGATGTTTATCAGAAATAACGTGTTTATTTTGCCGAACTTCAAACACCTGTAATCTAGGGGTCTACATCTGAACTCGTGAGTATAGGTTCCTTTTACAGTTAAGAGGAATTTTTAAAGTAAAAGTCAACTTCTTATTTTAAGTCTGTACTTAAGGATAGATAGACTTCTATTTTAGATTTTTCTATGTCTTCATTTTTTCTGATAACAGAGTAAATCACTCAGTTGAAAAAGTGTACAAGAATTGTTTAAAAATTCTATCACATTTACGAATGTTCCAATATCTGGGAATATCTCCAATATATTTGGGGCTTATAAGGATGCTGGAAAGGGACATTTCATTAGGAACTGTAGTGATAGGGCAAGAGGTAATGGGTTAAAACTTAAACAGGGGAAGTTTAGATCGGATATAAGGAGGGAGTTTTTTACTGTAAGGGTGGTGAGGCACTGGAGTGCGTTGCCCAAGGAAGTTGTGAATGCTCCATCGCTGGCAGTGTTCAAGCCCAGGCTGGACAGAGGCTTGGGTGACATAAGTTGGAGAAGGCCATTGTAAATATCTGAGCAACCATAGAGGAAATGGAAAGCAAAACCACTGATATAATCCAGGCAGAACAAAAAGGAGATAACTAGCCTCTCT
>JANHGB010045670.1:45604-77317 GCA_026283785.1 Coracopsis vasa | reverse complement strand
AGAAAGTTGGGGCTGTTCAGTCTGGAGAAGAGAAGGCTGCGTGGAGACCTCATAGCAGCCTTCCAGTATCTGAAGGGTGCCTCTAAGGATGCTGGGGAGGGACTATTCATTAGGGACTGTAGTGATAGGACACGAGGTAAATGGTTTAAACTTAAACAGGGGAAGTTCAGGTTAGATGTAAGGAAGAAATTCTTTACTGTGAGGGTGGTGAGGCACCGCAATAGGTTGTCCAAGGAAATTGTGAATGCTCCATCATTGGTGGTGATGAAGGCCTGGTTGGACAGAGCCTTGGGCAACATGGTCTAGTGTGAGGTGTCCCTGCTCATGGCAGGGGGTGGGGATTGGAACTGAATGATCTTAAGGTCCTTTCCAACCCAAACTATTCTATGATTCTATATTCTTGAAAATGAATTGTACCTGGTTTCAGAGACATGACAAACAGGCTTGTTATACACTGCGAAAGAAGACAAGGTGTCAATGGCTCTGGTTTTGCTATGCCCTTGCAAGTCTTCATGTCAAGACTAGGTTTTAGAATCTTACAGTAATATTAAATACAAAATGCCCTTGGGTGTAAACTTGAAACTAGGCACTTTCATTTCCAATGCACCACCACTCAATTTCTTTTAAGTTTGTTTCTAAAAGACTATGTCAAACCAACTTGGAGCTGAATACATAAGAAAAAAATAGTTTTCTCAGTGCTGGAAAAGATGCAGGTGCCATCCAGGCTGCTGTAGACAGTGCAGCAGATGGTTTTCTTCTGGGCCGGTATTTCTCAGATGCAGTATAATGGTTATCCATTAATAATGCACCAAATTGAGGCAATGAGAAGAATTGGAAGGGCAGATTATAATTAGCCTTGTGCAGCAACCAGGTACCAGAAACGCAGGTCATTATTTCAGCTCATCTAAATGCTTCTCGTTTTACTAGTAACATAACTAACACATACTTTGCCTGATCAGGTAAAAAATTATTATTTTCCTGTACTAAGGGCAGCACTCTACTAAGCTGCTGCCATGTCGCTTCTTAGAAGCTGTAGTGGCTTTAATTGTGAGTGAAGCAAACTGTCTACATAGAAGAATTTTAAGTGAAAGGTACTGTAAGTCAGTCATTATCCCAGCTTAAGGGCATTGGAGTTTCAACCACTTTATTGCAGAATCTGATCAGTTTCTCTTCTCTAACAATACAGCTATCATTTCTCTGTAATTACTTTGTTTACCTCATCTTAAAGGTTGTGCCTTGTTGAAATACTGATAATGAGAACATTAGAGAAAAAAGTAAAAAAGTCTTGCTCTTACAAGCTCTCCTTATTTCTAGTGTAATTATTCCTTCCTTTGCAATGCATGTCCAGGCATTCTCAGAAACATTACTAATGATAGTTCCCCCCATCCCAGTACTTTAATATGAAAATGTAACAGTGGAAGGAAATTGAGAGCAGAGCTGAGAATTGCACTGTTTTACTTAAATCTGCCACTGTTCTCGTTGCTCTTCAAAACTGTAGTGAAGCAAGAAAAGACTTCCGTTGATCTTCACTGGAAAACGGGTGGAGTTCCCATGGGAAAAAGATAGAAGGCAAGATTCAACTTTTCCTTAAAGTTTTCTCTTTGGCCTCACTCCTTGCCAAGCTCCTGTGCTGTCCCTCTCTGTTTTGAAAGATATTCCGCTTCAAGTTACATTTTTTTTGTTTGTTTGTTTATACATATGAGTATTTTCGAGGTTTCTAGCCAGATCAGCAAAAGGATTAGATTTAATTTGCATGGCCATACATGAAGTTATTTCTTTTCAGACAAGTAATGTTACCAATTGACATCAAGAGAAGACATTATCAGCTCTAAAGCTGCTGAAATGAATGAAGTTAAAACCTTTTTGACTCCACTACAGTTACAGAAGTTCTTTGACATATTTCTGGAGGAAATATCCAAGACAATTTCAATTTTTGCTTGTGTTTGTAAAAGCAGTCTACCTACCAGAAACACAACCTTCTCTCCCAGTAAGGAAGTCTCACACGAATTTGGTTTTATGATTGATGGTTTTCAAGAGCTCGTCAAAAGGAAAAGGCAAGCATGTAGACACTTCCTCTATGCATCAGTTATCAGAGGACTGAAACCTAAGGCTGTTGCTCTGGCTGTGGCTGTTTTCCAGCCAACTCGCATGCAAGTTCTCATGACAATTCTGCAAGAAAAGTCAAATCTGCAACCCCTGAACTCCCTTTCAGAGGATTCTGCTGAATTGCTGAAAGTTTTTATTCAGATCTCTTCCTCTATTAAATCTAGAGGGTTTAAAGTATCCAGTCTCTCTACAAATCCACAAGTACTAAAAAAATACCCTGAACTTTTTATATTCAGTACATGACAGAGACAGTTTGGATTCACATAAGCACTTATTCTGGTTTTGTTATAAGGTTCCTATAAAGAAAATGTGCCTTTCTCAGAAAGGACTCAAGCTATTGCAGCCACACAGCTTTAGTGCTCCACATACAGAATTTAGCTAACTGAAACAATAGCTTTCAAAACTCCTCGGGAAATTGATTTGGAGATTAAATACTTAGCATGATCTGATTCAAAACATTAGAGAGGATGCAATATGTCTGCACACACAGTGAGTAAGCCTGAGTTTCCAGGGACCATCCTGCAGTGATCTATGAGATGCAGAATAAGTTGTAACTGGGGGAAACATGTTCTTGAGAGAAGAAAAAAAAAAGAAAAAAGTTACTAAAGATTACTCAAGAATAATCTTCTAATATAGTCAAAGATTAGCTAGAATGCTAGTAAATCTACTTACATGAAGTAAACAGTGTCTGGCTTGCTTTTATGAAGAGGGAGTAAATTTGTATTACTCTTGGTAATACGAAGTCGAGTAAGATCAAGTTATGAAAACTCACTAATTTGCTGTGCCCTTGCTACTAAGCAGTAAATGTTTAAATGTGGGATATCTCAGTTTGGATAAGTGTCCAAATAGCAGATCTTCTTTGTGATGACAATGGGAGAAACTAAATGCAAATTATAAATACAACGAAATGCACACTCCCATTGGGGAAAGGGGAGTGTGCATTAAGCAAACAAGGGCTCTGACTTCTGGTGCATGCTTGAGTGGCTTAAAAGAACAAACCCACTGTCACTGTTAAAGAAGGAGTGACTTTGATGTAAAAGAAAGTAGTAAGCTGCACTCAGATAATATGAAAATAGAAGTGCTTTTATATTGTGGCTGGATCTAGAGGGGCAGTGGAATAGACACACGTGGAGGATCTACAAGAGCCATTGCCTTTGACACCATTCCACTCTGCAGATGAAAACTTTGTAATTGCAGTCACTAGCAGGCTACAGGTCATGAAACCTTATTTTTTAATATATATAAATCTACCTGAGATGCAACCACAAGTATAAATTCATACTTTCTGCATCTTTGTAGATGAGGAGGTTCAGAGCTTCCTCAAATATATTGTCTGCACCAAAGTCTTAATACCTAAAAGAATATTATAACCCTTCATATTTTGTTCCAAGTTACAAATTGCTGCATTCCATTTATTTTAAGTCAAATCTTTCTTTGGAAGATACTGTAATTACTTGCCTGACATTCATATTTTGATCTGGCTGAAAAACACTGGGCAAGTGCACAAGACTAGAACAATACAGAGTTATTGATGCTATCTAAGGACTTTCTAATAACCACAGATGAAACCTTTTGCCCACTGCTCATGGAAGTTATCTTTTCAGTAAGATTTGATGTACTAGACCATGGATGGGGCTGGAGATATTTTTTAAGGTAAACTATGCAGCAATTACAATCCCATCAGGGAATATCAGGCACAATTCACACAACTAGAGTAGAAATCATATGCACTGTCAGGAATCATGCTAGTTTATGCCAAACAGATTTTATGCCCCTATAAGGATGAATTAGGAATTAAACTCTTTCTTTTTGAGACTAGTGATGGACATTCATTAATACGACTAACATTAATAAGATAAAATGTACAGGTACTATCTAAATAGCAAGGATTAGACAAATCATAAAAAAAATAAAGAAAAAAGAGTAAATGCAAATTTAGAGAAAAGACAAATGTGTTTACCATACAAGGGTCTTGCAGTAACTCCAATTCATTTGGCCAAAATACTAGCTTTGTAGTGCAAAATGGGGTTGGTCAACTTGGCTTACAGCTTACTGTAGGGTACATGGAGAGATGATGAGGGAGTGATATTTCCTTCCAGAAAAGACAATTTAAATGTGTCTAAGGCTCCTCTTCCTTATTTTGCAGAGTCTGTGGGGCAGTAAAGTGGAAAAGGACTTGGAAAGTCATGTTCATTCCAAGGGCACTGGAAAACATTTCGCAGCCTCTGGTTTTTGGCAGCTTTTGGAAGGGATGCTCTGCAGATCCTTCTGGATGAGATACCCATTACTGGCTGATTATCAGTGACCCTGAGTGTGCCCTTCAATTCCACACACCTACAACAAGTATAGTCCTACCAGTCTGCATCCACTCATTACTGTCTTCAAGCAACAAATTGAAAGGACAAAGATAAAAACATCCTATGGCTACGCTATATATGGGGCATATGAAACAAGCAATTTAGGATGCTTATTAACCCCATATATTTCCCAGACCCCATCTTTACCTACCATGAGATCACAGTTCAGTGGCAGAGAGATTGGCCTGGGGAGGACCTGGAAGATGAGGCCAGTTTTGTCCTCTTTGCTGTCCCTCCTCTGAAATTTCTCCTGCTTCACTCACTAGCTAAGGCTACAAATGTGCTCCAGGCAGCAAGAGATGACCTTGAAAGTATTTACCACTTCTTAACCTGCTTAAAACTGAGTTATCTTTGCATATTCCACTTTTTCATAATGACCATGCTTAACAGTATAATCCAATCTTTCTGTGTTATATTTCATTCCTTTTTACTGTAAACCATTTGCAACAAGGGTCACCATTTACTGTGTGTTTGCTAAAAGCAAGGAAGCCTAGGAATTTAAAAAGAAAAGAAAAAAAGAGAAAGGTCATTCACATAGGGGAAGACATACATCTCGTAAATTAATTACAGATTTTTCATGCTGTGGCTCATTCAACCCAGTGATGTTTCATTCTCATCCTTTGTCACCTAAGATTTTCTAAGAGAAAGTTAGTTCTTTGGAAGCTGGGCATAAAGAGGTCTTACACCAGCTGCAAATCAGCTTTATTGATCCACATGTACTGAAAAACTTACAATAATTGAAAAAAACCCTAGCGTTAGAATGGAGGTGAATACTTTTCTGTTTCTCATGACCTATACTGAAAAATCTTCTGCTTAACGGTGAAGCTTCAGATTAAGCAGTTTTCCAGGAAATTTGCAAACATTAACCACCTATGCGACCCCAGTTAAGACCAAATCCTGATCAGAGATACAAGCTGGTAGAACACCAGGATATAATAGTAGTAACAACTGCATTTCTTATTTTTGTTCCTACTGGTGCATTGGGGGGTGCTGAGCATGTCATTCACCAAGCTCCTTCTTGACTACAAGTCAGAGCTGGGAAAATTCATTACATCTGCAATGCACCCCCCTTTTAGCATGGAATTTGGGCAATGTCAACTGTATATGCAGTGGCATAACCCTCTGCACTTCTGAACACTGCATGCAGTCATTATGCAACAAAGCAATTTTAAAATCAATGTCACAGTGCAGAAGGAACAGCAAAGCTTTGAATGAACAGCATATGAGTGAGCAAAGACACTGGATCTGAGTACTGATCAAAGCAATTCAGTCCCTGGATGATTTCAGTCTTAGGACGTCTTCATTTCTAAAATCCATTTCAAGAAAAGCTCTTGGGTAATCTAAATAGTTTACTATAGAAGGAGTAATACAACTCGAGTTTCTGCAGCATCTTATAAATGACCATATGAAAAAATGACCATTTAAATACAAACTACGCTTTCTGTCATGGTTGTTATTGAGGTCAGATTCAGTTAAGATAGCAACAGGGGAAGGAGTCCAGCAACAGAGCTGCCTTCCCATCATACACCACAGATCTGGCAATGCACTGGATAGTGGAAAGGAGGATATTTCAGTCATCTCTTCCAAAGAAAGGTGTCCAGTAGTACATACAGATGGAGTCCTATCTCAGTGATGCTGTTATATGAAGCTAGCTCTTCTTTCTTTTCCATCCTAGACAAGACAAACAAAGGATGATGGCAGACTCCACTGGATGGAGTGAGAATTGAGGCACAGTGGCTACCTTAACTTTATCAAGAGTCCTGGAGCCATGATAGGAGTGGATCTGTGAGGTGCAGCAGTTGGCTCTGAAATCTCAGCACCCTCACTGTGATTTATGTGTTTTTACTTTGGCCTGGCTCTGATCTGGTACTGCACACTGAAACCACTGGGTGGTGGGCATGTGTTGATTGCAGCTGGAAAAGGAAACCAATTTGCATATGCCAAAAGCACTCCACAGCACACAAGTGCAGGAAAGTGAGAATGAGCGGAGATTTACTTTAAAAGTGCATTCCTGGTCCAAACTAAAACTCTAGCACAGATGCACGCAGAAGGAACATCTGACCTACATCTGAGATCTGCGGAGGGCTGAACTGAACCACTGATTTTCAGCAGGACTGTTAACTTGGAGAGAATGATTTCCTTTGAATTAAAGTCTGCGTCCAAGGCATCCACTGTGAACATTTTAGAAAAATACTAAAGTCATGCATTTCATCAAAGTGAGCTAATAGAATCATAGAATCATAGAATAGTTAGGGTTGGAAAGGACCTTAAGATCATCCAGTTCCAACCCCTCTGCCATAAGAATATACTACACTTTTTCATATGCACTTCTGTAATACCAAATTTGTTCATTTATCTTTGCACAGTACAATAATAATTTGTCTTCATGTCTGGCTCATGCAAAGATATTTCAATATGTTATTTGTTAGCATCACAATATGATTAAGAGAAAGGTCTCAAAAATAATTCTTGATATATAAAATTCCTTCTGTTTTAAAAAGCAATTTCTGTTTATCAGTAATAAATTTTCAGGGTTTTTTGATATCTCTAGTTGGGGAAAGAAGTAATAAAACTTACCAATAAAATACAGAGTTTAATAAAATTACTAAGCAAGTAAACATCAAGGTCCTGCACCTGGGTTGGGGCAATCCCAAGCACAAATACAGGCTGGGTGGAGACTGGATTGAGTTCAGTCTTCCCTGAAGAGAAGGACTTGGAGTGATGGTTGATGAGAAGCTCAACAACAGCTGGCAGTGTGTGCTTGCAGTCCAGAAAGCCAAACATATCCCTGGCTGCATCACCAGCAGCATGGCCAGCAAGTTGACAAAGGGCATTCTCCCTCTCTACTCTGCTCTCATGAGACCCCACCTGTAGTATTGCATCCAGCTCTGGGGTCACCCAACACAAGAAGGTTGTGGACCTGTTTGAGCAAGTCCAGAGGAGGCCACAAAGATGATTCAAGGGCTGGACCACCTCTCCTATGGAGGTAGGCTGCAATAGCTGGGCTTGTTCAGCCTGGAGAACAGAAGTCTCTGGGGAGCCCTTAGAGCAGCCTCCCAGCACCTAAAGGGGCCAAAAAGAAAGCTGGAGAGAGGCTTTTGGCTAGGGCGTGTAGGGATAGGACAAGGGTGAATGCCTTTAGATTGAAAGAAGATAGATTAGATATTAGGAAGTAGCTGCTTACTGTGAGGGTGGTGAGACACTGGCACAGGTTGCCCAGAGAAGCTGTGGTTGCCCCATCCCTGGAAGTGTTCAAGGCCAGATTGGACAGGGCTTGGAGCAACCTGGTCTAGTAGAAGGTGTCCTTGCCCATGGTAGGGGGTTAGAGCTATATGGTCATTAAGGTCTCTTCCAACACAAACCATTCTGTGATTCTATGATACTGTATAATTACATTGCCATGTATTTCCCTCACTATTGCACCAACCAGATGTGTCCTCTGTTCCTGAAGCTAGGCACAATTAAGCAACAGAGTTAAAGTACAATTAAATTAACATTTTACAAATCCTCCTGCTAACCTGTTTAACTTAATAATCCTGTGAAACATCCAGAGGAGCAGATATCAAGTGTACCTGCAGCATGTTCCATACCACCACACACAAAGCCATAAATGCTGGATCTGCAGAAACCATGCAATAGCAATTCCAACAGACCAGGGATAATTTACATCCACCAAGAATCTTGTTCAATTATCCTGACCAAGAATAATTTGCAGTCAGGAGCACAGAAATTCCCAGACTGGAATAGATCCAAATTACAGACTTTTAGCAGTTACTAATGGAGGAGACTTTTAAAGAGAGTTACATACTCTCACATGTCTATTAGAAACACAACTAATAGACAGATGGAATAATCTGCTACCGATAATAAGTTTCATGCAAATCCTTGAAGATGGAGATTGGTTTAAATTCCATGAAAAGGGATTCCCCCTCACCCTTTAATTATAAGAACTCTAGCTATTTTAATTATCCAGCAAAGCGTGCATTTAGTAATGTTGATTCTGGCTTTAGTCACATTATTATGCAGTTCCACAGGCTTAATATAAACTACATAGAAGAGTGCTTTTTTGCTCTCAGCATTTCTTACCTTTAAGTTTCATCGAATATTCTCCCCTCCTATGCTCAGATACCAGTGACGGATACTTGTGCTTTCAGACTGTTCCCCTTAGACTAGCCTTTAAAGACAAACTCACACCTTATGTCCTCTCCAAGAACAAAGTTTTTTCAGATGCTCTTCAGACAAGAGGTTTGCTTACTTCAGTCTTTATCGTTTGTCTTGCTCTTCTCAACCCTGTCTATCTTAGCAATATTTTTTCAACAAATACCACATAGGACTCCCATCGAAGCTACATCATTGATTTCAAACGTTTTGCGAGATCGGCCCTGAAGGTCTGTCTCACAGCCCTTTTTTACCCTGTTATCTTGCTTTTTTTTGTAAGTTTTTTTTTTAACCACACTGAGCAGAGACTTTCATTGCAGCATTTATACTAACAACTTGGTCCTGTTACTGAAACAGTAAAACCCTCAAATCCTACAGACTTTTAAAGTTTTGCTTCAGCTGACTCTTCCACCTCACATGCCACCAGGTGTCCCAGAGAACTTACATCTCTTTGATGTCCCACCAGTCTTTTGTCAGTGTGGCTAACCCAATATAAAAAAAACCCATTTTGCTCACTTGAACATTTTGCTAGCGCAGAGCTTACCTTTCCAATTATTATTATTTATTAATACTTTTCTTAGTGGTTTTGGGGAGGATTACTAAGAAATGAATTAAAACACAAATCCCTTGGTATAGAACATTGCAGCTTCTTTGTAATCCTTTTGCCGTGATGAGAAAGAGCTTTCTATGCTTATCCTCTTCTTTAGGTCTTTTCCTGTGATATTTCTCTCAGCAGAAGAAGGAATCAGACTTGCATAGTTATGGGGCCAGTATCCCATTTCCTCCTCACTCTGTTCGTAACCCCTTTCTTCTGTGTAGGCTCTCAATTACCGTTCACAGGTCTCCTCTGTGTTTCCTGGCTTCTGCAGGTTATATTTCCTTTATATCCACATCTGTGAAGAAGGCAGCCCTCATCTCACTACTGCAGTAGGAACTACCAGAGAACCATAGTTACTTCCTTGAATTTTTCCATTCCTGTATTGAGAGAAAAATCACCTCCTAAAGTCGTCTCGCACAAAGTTCACAAGGAGAGGTCCATGAAGAATTGCTGCAGCTACAGAAGCCACATACGGCATAGAAAGTCTTGGAAATCAAAAGAGCTGGAGACAGGAAAAGCTTTGGTGTAAAAATAATAATTTAGATATTCAGACTCACTTTTTTTGTCCTCCCCTGGGCTTTCATTCAAGTCTTGGTTTTGTGTCCTTCCCTGGGCACTCAGATATGGTCACTGTTGCAAGTGGGGATGCTGAGACAGATTATTCTTTGACTTGAGCCACTGGATGCATTTTTTGTATTAGATTGTGTTCTACCTCCTTAAGTGATAAATTCTAACAGATGTGGTCAGAACATGTTTTCAACATTTCTTAGCAAGTCAATGTAACACTGGGAATTTTTGAAAGACAACACTATGATTTCCTTTTCCCCACAACGATGTCTTGAGACAAATTTTTTCTGCCCACTAGAATCAATAAATCTTTTTTTAATTATTATTACCAAAGAAACATAGGTCAGATCAGCCAGTTCTAAAGGAGAACCCGTTTTCTTTTTTCTTTTTTTTTTTAATTAACCATATTCTGCTCAGTTAAAGCTATCTTTTCTTAATGCAGACTGTAAATTATTCATTTCTTAATAGTAGGTTCAGCTCTCTTCAAGCCCAATATAGTGTTATGCAGATGAGTTCCCTTTTTCTGCAGACATCATGGAAAGGAATTCCAACACTATATGGTAAAAGCTTCAGAATGCTTGAAATATGAGAATATGATAATTGTAGTTTAATATGCTAATGGAAACTGGGAAGAATTGAAGTAATTTGCCAATATATTACTAAAATCTCTGTGGCAGGTTAATATGGGAATTTGGACATCATTATTAATTGGAAGTATTGCTTAGAATTTATTGGACATAACCATTAAGTGGAAACATTGCTTGAGAATAATAAACTCACAAAACTGGGTTTATTTTCTCAAATTGTTTCTTAAAAACCATTTCAATCACAAAAAAATGCATCTGAAAATACCATTAATCACAAGCACAGATTTTATATGGTGTTTGAGTCTTTCAAAGTGAAAGAGATAGAAATTAGACTCAAAGCTTCACTAACAACTACTGAAATTCACTGTATTTACTCACACATTACAAGGTACACATTTAGACAAGAGGTAGATGTCTTTCATAATGATTTAATCTATCCCTAACACATTCTGTCCAGGGTTCCACAACAAATCCATCACCATGAAACCAAGTGCTTACTCGCTCCACATCATAACATCCACAGCTTCTCAATTTGTTAAGTGCTGATGCTTTAATTTAAGGGGTGTTTTTTAAACCAGTATTGGTAAACCAGTGCAAGACTCCATACGGATAATCTTAGATTAGCTTAACCTAAACATTTTATTTAGCTTCTGTTGACTGGGAAGAAGTTTAAGTAAAATGCAATTGACCAGTCTTAAAATGGAATAAATTTACTTACAAAAAGGTAAGTGGTGATTTTGCCAAATCAATGTAATTTTTCCTGTGCATAAGCAAATCTCAGTTTGTGAGCTACTCTTCTTAGCCCGGGGTTCTCCCTGGATATCCATTCACTTCTTCATCACATGCTGAGCACCAACAGCTTGGAGCCACAGGAAGCTTTCTCCCAGCCACAGGCAGCTTTCTCCCAGGCAACCCCCTCCAGTCTTGCCCAACTCCAAATCCATCACCACTTGCGACAGCCAGTTATTCCAGATTGACCATTGCCCCTATATTCACAGAGTTCACACTCTCAAAGAGGCATAGATTGCATCTTTCTGCCCTCCTGTAGAACACTTCTTCATTTGCACTCTCCTATGCACCTGCTGAGCCCAGCCATTTTGGCTCCAGCCTGTGCTCCATCCTGGATGGTCACTGAAGTGTGTTTTCTTCTGCTCCTCTTGATACCTTCTGCTGAGCAGGCTGTTTCCTGTGTCATGTCCATCATGACAGAAGAACTCGGAGAGAAAGCATCATTCTGCAAATACTTGGCTTAACTCTGCCTGTGGTTTCAGATAATTATCCAAGGAAGCCATAGACAGGTTAAAAATTGTTTTCCCTTTCCTCACCAATTACTTGGAGATACACTGTTAAGCAAATCATTCTTGGCTCTAGACCAGAAGATGAGAAAATAATTACTCTTAACACTGTATTATGTTTACACCAGTATAACACCAAGTAAATTCCTTGATATCATGAAAGAACTGAAATAAACGAACTGAAACAAATAGATCTGTAATACCAGAATTGCACATGCAAATATAAGGTTGCCAGAATTTTCAGGTCCTTGGGATTTTGCCCTTTGAATACTTCTAGGAACCAATGGATAATACTAGCTACATGGATGCACCAACTCTGTTTGAAAAGTCTGCCTTGCCTGGTTTTTTTTTCTTCTGAAGCATCATTGCCTGTCATTGCTAGATGATGGCACATTGCATGGCTCAGAGCAGTATTGATCAAGTCATTGCTGGTACAGCAGAAACATCTAGGACAAAAGCACAAAACCTGTGCATGGGACTGAAGCCAGCAGGGCAGGCTCCTCACCATGGCAGAGGGGAAGGAAGCCGGGGGAATGCAGACGCACTGGGTGCTGATCTTTTTTCCACAGCAGGGGCACGTCAGCTGTGCTTTCCCTAGCATTCATAAATTCCACACAGAGTTCTGCTTCTTCCAAGCACATCATCACTATTTACAGCATCTCTTACAGTTCTGTTCCTCATGGCATGGAAAGACAATTCAGCCTCCACCATTTGGAACTTGACAGGTTGATCATTTCTAATTCTTTTCTTTTTTTTCTGTACTCAAGAGAAAAAGACAGGGAAAACCATGTATCCATGACCCTGAGCTGGTTCTAATATCAGAAAATATTTTGAACACATATAAAAAATGTAGAAATATTCCATTCTGAGATCAAATTTAAAAGATTATTGGTGGCTTTGGGGTTTTCCCCTCCCTGCCAAGTCAAAGATTTATGAAGATCAAAAATGTATTATTTTTTTATTTATTTTAACCTTTAAAGATCTTTTTTCCTTTTTGTATTTCCAACTCGAGAATATTTTTAGAGTTTGGCTTTTAATTCCTATTTAAGGTTGCTTTATTATTTCAGGATATTTTAGGGAATCTCAGCTTTTTCACGACTGAATAACATGTCTCTGCCAGCACTGGCTCCAGGGCCAGATCGAGGTATAATTTCACTAACTGTGACCATAAGAGAATCTTGCTGCAGATAAGAGGCCATGCATACATGCACACGAAGCAAACAAGTATACTCAGGGAGGAGCTGACTCTGCCACAATCTCAGCACCCCTGAGATGGAGCTGGCAGGTGATGGAGATAAACAACCACATTTATTTTTCATGGTGCATTTTGGAGCTTTTCAACACCTAGCTAGATGGTGAGTTGCAGCATTTAGGAGCAATTTTAGACCAAGGTCATTTTCTGTCCTCTTATAACACCCCATATGTCTCCTTTGATCTCCCTGGCTATCCCTCTCCATCCTGGTGCTGCTCCTTATCCATAGGTTCAGATCATTCTGGGTATTCTGCATAGCCCCACACGTGATCAGAACAGTACCCCAGAAAGGTCATTAGCTCATATTTAAACCACATCCATAACTGTTCTAGACAACTTCTAACCATCAGCAAAAACATGGCCCCCCCTGAAGCAGATTTCCTTTGTAAAAATTATATGTTCTGTGACTCCACAATAACAATTTTCCTTTCGTCACAGGAGGAAAGAAAAAACAAGATGATTAACCCAATTTTTTTCAAAGAATTCTTACTTTGTTTTTGTGGTGATGCTACCATGAAAATCTCTGAGTACCACTCAACAAGATGCAAGAAAAGCAACTGAATTTGCTTACTTTCATACTTAGAGTAAGACTCTAGTGTGGAGTCAGCATGTTCCTGCAGCAAAGATTGCTTGACCTGAATGTATTTAAAGACAGGTGCAAAAAAAGAATATTTGAATTTTTCTAAATACATAGTGTCCTACATGGAAAGGAAGCCCTTCACATAAAATACTATTACACAAGGAAAAAAAAATTTACAAAAAGGGGGAAAGTAACAAGAAATGGAAAATGGTTTTTAGATGTTACAACCTGATGAGCCAGCAGGCACACAGGGGCTCCCAGCTAACCAACATCCCAGTGTGTCACTGCAGTGCTCACACCACAAAAAACAGTAGTTCAGTCAATGGAGAGGGTTCTGATCATTCCTTCCTGGCCACTCTGCCCAAGCAGACAGGAGAGACTCCCTCAATCTGCAACCAGATGTTAAGAAATACAGTTTCTGCTGAGGGCAAAAGCTCATCCCATAACCACCAATGGAGCTGTCTTGCTGCACCCTAAGCCAAATCCACCCTACAGTGAAAGCGTACAGTGAAGCTGCTCATGTGTGCTGTTCCATAGAGGAATTTCTGCCATCTTCAGCAGTTTCCCTGTGCCAGACCTCATCAGAAAAAGTATTTTGTTTCAGTTCAATGGCACATTTGTTTCAAAACCCCTGACTTTGACTACCTGTAAATTGTTCTGCTGACATTTCCCTCTTTCTGCTTCTAACAGTGTGCATATTTCAAATGGGGAATGGCCAAAATAGCAGGGGGTAAATATCGAAAAGCAAACCTTCAATCTTGTCTAAGCCACAAAACACAAGCTGCTGACAGAGGCAACTGTTCAAAGGGGATGGGGATTGAAACCCAAGCCTCCAGATAAACTATGTATGCAAATACAGGGTGTAAAAAGCCTTGAGCGAATAAGTAGCACTTCCACCACATCTGCAATCGCAGACATTTGAATTACTTGTAGCCTGCCCTTTGCCTAAGCCTCCACTGACAGCGGGAAGCTTCCACCTCCGACCCACGCGTACACAGAACTCTCTCCTTTGACAGATCTGTAGGTATATTCAATGTTTAAAGTCAAGTTTCCCTGCTCCCAGCACCCTAAAGGTTAAACCTCAGGCCAAATGTGTTACTTTCTAAACACATTTCACTCAAGTTAGTAACCTTTCACAACAAATAAGGCAACAAAGGGTTCAACTGTCAGTCATGTCATGAGCTGTTAGAAAAGGTGTCAATACAGGGGAATGAACCATCAGGTGAGTCTGTTGTAATGCAGCGCTTGAGATGGGAAATGTCCTAGGACTGAAAGGGCACATAGGAAATTATTAGTGACCACAATATTCCAGCAAGGAAATATCTTATTGTTAATTACAGCTTTCCAAACTACAGAACAAAGACACAGGTCAGCTGCACATGAACTTCCTTAATTTAGCTGACTACAATAAACCTCTGGGAGCTGAGGATGGCAGCTATTGTCTATCATTCAAGTGCACCTCATCTTCCATCGTGAGCACAGGTTGCAGATGCATTTATTGCTCCAGTAATCACCAGGTACTGGCTACTGAGGTCTTGGATACAGCCTGGCCTACATTGTACTTAGCTGGACAACCAACCATTCCTTTTTTTGAGGAAAAATGTGTTTTCAATTATTTTGATCAGAATCTCAGTTAACTATCTCCAGAAACAAACAAACAAACAAAACAACAGTTAACTACCTGGTGGAGGACATGACATTAGGAAGCATTTCTTTACCGAGAGGGTGGTCAAACACTGGAACAAGCTTCCTAGAAAAGTGGTGGATACACTGAGCCTGTCAGTGTTGAAGAGGCATTTAGACACTGCCCTTAATAACATGCTTTAACTTTTGGTCAGACCTTAAGTAGTCAGACAGTTGGACAAGATGAACATCGTAGGTCCCTTTTGACTGAAATATTCTATTTTGTTCTATTGTATCTTTTCCATCTCCTTCATATCCCACTGGAAGAAAAAACCTCCGCAAAGTAGACATTAAGAGATACAACTAATATTAAAGAACCACCAATAATAGAAGAAACCCATAAAGTATCTCTGGATTACCTTTCCAATAGATAGGAAATATGTAGGAACAGATGTCTTGGAAAACAACATGGGTTCACCTAAGAGACTAGTAGTATCTCATGATATTTAAACAGAAGCGTATTGCCTGCTCCACTTTTTTTTTTCACATTTCAGGAGTATCAGCCGTGCCACAAAGGACTGTGGATAATTAAATACAGAGTGCTTCCAGAATTACACAGAATCCTAATGCTCAAGCCAGCGCCCTGTCTATCTAAAGATGAAACAAAAAGAGGCAAAGAGGATCACACAGCTGCCTGCAGATGCTTGTACAAACTCCAGCCTTTTTGCTAATGCAGTCTCATGAGAACAAGAATCTAAAGAGGAAAAATTTGAAGCATAAAGTCTGGCAAGGAAGGACAGAGAAAAATGTATTCTTTGGAGTATCAGCCTCTTATTTCACTGCACAAGACCACAAAGTATATGTCTGTAAGATGCTAGATAGAATTGTGGAAGGATTTTCAAGCTATCTCTGTTAAGTTAGCTTGGATATGGGAAGCAATGCTGCCAAGTTACCCTCGCATTTGTCCAGAACTAATATTCAACATTTCTTAGGAACGCTACATAACACAAACCAAATACCACCTCAATGCAACAGAAATCCCTCAAACACCTGTTAATTCAGAATAAGCTTATGTCCAGCTACTCAGTTCTGCATTGCACACTCTTCATGGGATGATTCCGAAGGGGTTCCAGCAGGTACTGACATTGTATCTGAGATCAACTCCAACCTTGGTTCTGCTCTGCAAACCTTCCCAGAAAGCTGCAGCAGGTTCACATCCTCAAATTCAAACACCCATTTCCAGGAGTAACACAGGAAACAGATGGATCCTTCTAATCATTTCTCTGGAGGTAACCCACACCCATCTCAAAGATCAGACTTCCAGAAAAGAGAAGAGGAATGGAAATTTGGTCTTGCTCTTTTGGGGTGTAGATAAACTCTTCTTTGGGTTCATTCAGAAGAGAAACACCTTGAACGTGCACATTATAGACCTTACCCATGTGGCCATGACCTCAGCTCTACTCCAGCTGCTCCACATCACTCCACATTGTGCTTAAATGCGCTTTGAAGATTTCCCCTTTGCATGGATTTGGAAGTGAAGGTAGACTGTGGAGTTTCCAGGATGAGTTCTATCACTTACCAGTTGGGAAGACGGCTGGGACCTCACAAATGGCATTTTTGCATCCCTGCTCATTGGATGCTGTCAAAGAAACAACTTTCCTCTCCCTCTAGCAGCCATTTTGCTTGTGGGTTTAGTAAGGTATAGCAGCGTTCCTTCACCCATTAATCACCTGTTACTCTGTCATTTGGCCCTGTATCTGCTTTTATGATTTAGTCAACCTGTTTGTATACCTGCAATGAAACTTGGTTGTCATGAACTCCCTACATGTCCACCTTTAGATTTATTAATTACTGTATTCCTGTAGTACAAAAGGAAGGCAATGCTTCTTTGGGTTTGCTTTTCGAAAGAATACCCATGAAAGATTATCAGCTGAGGCTATAGATGGCTGCAACCAAGGCAAGGCAATGCAAGCTTGCTGTGTCTGAATAGATTGTGAGTGGTCATTACCAAGGAAATCACCTTGTAGCAGAGATGTCCATGTGAAAGTAGGCTTTGAGGACACACCAGGGATGATCAGATGCTATAAACAAGTGAGCCTGCTCTGGATGTAACAGAACCACCATAAAGAGGAGATGGCGGGTGGTCTCTCAGAAATGGGACCTAAAACGTCCCAAGGCAATACTAAAAGATATAGTGTAATGTGTCACTCTCTCCCTGAAACAGGCACCTCCAAATGCCAAGGCCTGCCAGCAGGATGGGACTGGTTACAATTCTGGAACACATTGTGCAAGGCAAGGCAACCTGCAGGATAGTCACTGTATATTACCTGAAAGAAGAATTTTGACTTTTATATTTGCCCTTGCCCTATAATCTTTGGACAGACAAAGAAGATGCTCTCAGGAGCAAAATATTTCAGAAAGCGTTAAAAGTAGCTATGGTTTAGGTAGAAGAAAGGATATATTTCTGTTTCTTAAAGACAGCAAATACTTGACCATGAGTTACAAAGTTGAACCGTAACAAGAGTGTTACATCAAAAAACAAGAGAGTTGCACTACCCATGGTAGCGTAAGTTATAGCCCTGAGAAAAATAAGACTCACACTTTCATATCTGTGTGAAAGTCTCAGCACTAGCAACGATGCAAGAAGTGAAATGCAGACACCAAAGGGAAGGAACTACAGATGATAACTTACAACTTAGCATGAGTTGAGTCACCAGGATTCAGCAAGTATGGAAGGGATGCAAGGTCAGCAGTACACTTGGCCACCAGCACAAGGCAGATCACACAAAACCACAGACAAGATGAAAGCACAGGTATAAAAGCAAGTGTTTTTATCCTTCTTACACAGCAGCAGTATCCAGCAGATGTCTGCAGAAGTACAGGAGCAGCAAACATTACCTGTGCCAGAAAAACAGCAGTCAGAGTCAACACTGACACCTTCTGACACAGGCAGTATCCCAGGCAGCAGAGAGCTGATGTGCAAGAACAGCACCAAGTGCTGGCACAGCACTGAGACAATTTCAAGTAGGCACAGCATGCAGAGGTCAGCCAAGACAGTGGGAAAGGTATGCTTTCCAACAGGTTGTATGTAAGCAACCTCTGACCCAAGCAGATGGAGATTAATCACTACATTGCTGGCATTTCTGTAACAACCTACTCATGCCTCAGGCTGGAAGATGAGGATATATTCGTTTGAGGGAGTATTTGTTTGAGGTCTTTGATATGAGATTGGACTGTTGTATCTCAATTATCATCCATCAGCCTCACAGCTGGAGATGTCCAGGTATATGAACTCAGTCCACAACTATGCAGACTAAAGGCACTGAATTCTTTTCTTCATATTGCAGACCAGAGAAAGATGAATTCCTGGTGATTACCACAGTCTGGGGACACAGATGGGAGCTATACGTATAATAGTTTGTTAAACTGAAAACTTAATCCTGTTTCAGACCAGTTAGTGAAAAGGGCTGTAAGGTACATAACAGGACTCTCTGCTGAAAATAAGCAGCTAGGATGATATCCACTTGAAGCCTTTGCAGACCAAATTTCTGCAGAGGAAGAGAAAATTTATGTAAATTGCCTGTCTTCTTCCAGGGCTCTGAAATGGTAGAGCATTGACTTAATGAACACTGTGGGCATGGCAAAACAGGAGTGATCAGGAATCTCTAGGCCCATTGAGTCAGCTAAAGAGCAACATATAAATGCAGAATTATTTTGCCTAGTTCTGAGCATCATTTATACTGTTTGTGGGTTCAACAAATATCTGTAAAAACTGAGCAAGACACACTTTAGTTATTGTATTCCCCCAACCATGAAAGCAGCTTTGGGGTAGATAGGCTTAAATTCACTGCATCATGTTGTACAAGGTCCTTCACTGGTCCTAGGGGTCTGAGCAGCTGAGTCAGGATATCTTTGTTCTTAGCTGAGGATAAAAGGTATTAACTTAAAGAGTCCACAAAAAAGCCAAGGAAAAAGCTGTGAGCCTATTCCAACCACAGCATGATTACAAACTAGGAATCTACAAGTAATTTCTTGTGCCAGGTCTTTATTAAGGTTTGAGATGTAGTAATTGCATATGTTTACCCACTGGTTCCAATCTCCCTCCAAACTGAATTCCTCCAATGAGCTATACTGATCAAGAACTATTGTTAGTACCCAACAGCCTCTGCAAACAGCATCCTGGATGCCCAGGCATACCACCATAGCATGCATAGTAAAGTTCTTCAAAAGTCAACCCAATTGCATCACTCTTCCCATGAATTAGAGAATATCAAAGAATTCACAAGTTTGGTATTTAGATGTCTTTTTGCAAAAATACTTTAGCTATTCAGTAGTGACTTTAGGAACTTAACTCACTGTCAAGACTTACCCTGAGTTTTTAACCAAACAAATTCTGTTGCCAGGATCATTCAGGTTGTAATACAGGAACAAAACAAAAACAAAACAAGAAAGCCAGTAGACCTGTGTCTGTCTTTCCCCTTGGTTTGCAGATGAAAAGAAACAACCCAGCCTTTGAAAACTGAGCACAGATTTGGCCTTTTGAAGTCGATTCCCTTGGCAACCCAAGTCGCAGCCAGAAGACAGCTGTAATGGCCAAATTCCTGTACCTTTGAATCTGCTCAAGTCTTCGCCGCCGCCCTGTGTCAAAGGTAAGCATGATGGGCAGTTCCTGCAAAGGGCACACTTCTGCCTTAGGACACACTCACATGCAGAGCCATACAGAAACACACACATATAGGCTTCCCCCTCCCAGGAGCCTAATTCAGTGAGTGGGATTTATTGCAAGATAATTTATGCCCAGACTCACAGCTCCTTTTGCAGAGCTGCTGTGGGAGATGCATCTGCACGAATTTCCAGGACTGTGCTGGTGTTTTCCAGCTTCTCAGAGCACAGAAAGGAGATGCTGCATGTCTTTGTTCTTCAGACAAGCTCTAAAGCAAAAAGTCTGTTTGCTCATGAGCTGGAAATGCACCCCCAAAACCTCTGGTATGATAGAAAAGAATAAAGCCTAAAACAGGAGAAACAACCACAACATGGAAAACTGTGATGTATGTGCTCTCTTTTAATGCAACAGATTTTACTGACAATTTTTCACAGCTGAGAATGATCTAGATAACACAGGTGTGATTACTAATTACTGTGTCTTCTTTCTGTGTTGAGGGTAATGAGTTTCCAATTTCATACAAAAGTTACTGATTTTTCTCCAGTTATAAGTTTCTTTAAAAGAATCAAAGCAATTAGCAACACCTTGATTTGTTGTTTGGGCAAGGATTTGCTCAATCACCTAGGTGATTTAATTTTAAAAGTTTATGGTCCTTTAAAGTCTTATAAACTAGCGAAGTCTCTTCAATCTAGAAGCTGTGCTTTCTATGAAAATAATGACCATTACAAAGAAATGCATGTGAACAGACACAACCTAAACCAAACAAAAATCCTTGAAATAGACATTGACTGAAATCACTCATATCGGTTAAAGTCACTCTCTGTTGATGCTTCCAGTTCATCAACCAAATGTAATGGTCACATTGCTACTTACTCTGCTGCTTCTTCGCTGTGAAGTGTCACCAAGACCCTACACACCAAGATATTACCACCTTGAGAACCACATAAGTCAGTGTTGGCTGCCAGCATACAACTACACATGGCATCAAGGGCCTCTCTCCTCCCTTCTGTCCTTTATCATTAATCGTCCAGGCCAGCAGCTGCTAAAGTTTATAGAGACAGGCTGAGCTGTTTGTGCATCAGATAAAGCCACCACCAGCATCCTACTGTGCTCAAGGAAATGAGAAGTCTGAGAACTGATTGAAGGTGGAGAAAGCAGGAAAGGTGATTTTTCCACACCCCTAGTGGGCATATTTGGAAGGAGCAGTATGCTGTATCTGCTAGGTCATACCAAAGTTTGCTGTCTGAGCAGGTGAGAGAAAATACCAAATTCTCAGATTACAACAGCAAAACTACAGACAGACATGTTGCACAGCTGGTTGTCATATCCATGTATGTGAAACATAAATCATAGTTTGAATAACAAGGACACTCCTATCCTCAGCATTGCACAGACAGAAAACCCAGCACACCACAGCCAGTGCAGCTCAGTTTGTATCACATCTAAAGCTGCAAACACTAACATCAGATGGAGTCGCAAGGAAACAGAGATACTTATGACAAGACAGGCATAGGTTCAAGCTGTTAGCAGCAAGGGAGGTCTTTTTGCAGGCAGCACCGCAAAGGCAACTTGCACACTTATTCACAAACAGCAACAGGAAAAAGAAAGGATGAAGGTGTGTGTGCTAGAACACACTAATTTGAGGGTGAGAGATCGGATTTTTTCACAGAGCTTTGCCCTGAGAATGTTATATAAAGCAAGGTTCCTTTCACTACTCAAAGGAGATGTTTTAGCTGGCAACCAGCCACTCAGAACCCTTCAGTGGTACAAATGAGTGAGCAAAATAGTGCTTGACTCTGTAGCTAGCATGCAGGGGGTTCTCCCTTTGCCTTGCAACACAGTTCAGTCTGACCAGTGCTCATGTCTGATCCTAGGACGTCACCTGGGAGCCACAAATCTGAGCCCAAGAGCCTTTAAGGTGAATGGGTTGAAAAGCAGTAGCATTTCTTGAAAGGCAACATAGCCAAGACCAGAGAGAAATTATCTGGATATTGGATGGTGAATACTAGCCCCCTATTCATGCTACCACAGGGCTGTGTCCAGAGTGGTGCCTCCCCACAATGCCAGTCCCTACAAAGAGGACCCTGCAGTCTGTGAGATGCAGAGGTGGTCCCAGCAGCATCAGCTGCCTGGTGACATCCCCATCCATTTCCTCCTAGGTAGACTCAGAGATGCAGCATCATCTGGTTCTGCTCTTAGGGTGTACTTTGCTTCCCCATGACCAATGTCTGTCCTGTCAGACCAGTTGGAGTAAAGGTCATTCTCCTCCAAAAGTTTTCTGCTTCATAACTACCTTTTTCTTGTCCAGCTGAACTACCTGCCTCTCCACAGAGTTTCTGAGCACTCATAGTACTATTTCACAGGCCATTTTTTACGTATAATACACCAGTCAATAACCTTCTAATGAGACAGCTAACAGTTCCTGAGGAAAGTTCCCTGAACCAGAGATGAAATATAATTTTTGACAGATCATTGTCACTTGGTTCTATAACCAGCAGTCACAGCAAACTCCTTTTTAAAAGTCAACTGAATGTTCATGAATAATATTTCTAACTGTTCATTACTCTCCTCTTGGAGCACTTTTCTGCCAGAAGTCAAAGCATCTCCAATTTTTAATGATGCTTGTTTCAAATCACAGTTGATACTCATTTTAATTTCATTGTTTTAGGAGTTTTGTTGGGAGGGGGGGTTGTAACAAATGCCATCCCTCAGCTCCAAAGGGCAGTGTTGTGTGTTAACACTTGGAGACAATCTGAACTAAACTTCAGCTGTGTTCTGCTCATTTCAAGCCTTTCAAAGATCTAAGTGCTGGTTTTAACCAGGAGCTTTGTCATTATTAAAAAAGGCATTAATGGCTAAAGTTGGCTGTTTCCAAATGGTTGGGTTTATATCATGGCTCTGTAGTAACCTCATTGGAGCCAGTGGATGACTCATGAGTCTCTGAGAGAAAGTTGGTAGAGCATAAAATCTATCTATCTAGATGAGACAGGAAAAACTGATCTACTGCTGAAGTAGGTGCCAAACCCCATGAATAGGCATCGGTTGCTCAGGCTGGAGAAGAGAAGGCTCCAGGGAGACTTCAGAGCAGCTTCCAGTGCCTAAAGGGGACAACAAGAAAGATGGAGAGGGACTTTTGACAAGGGCCTGTAGGGGCAGGACAAGGGTGAATGCCTTTAGACTGAAAGAAGGTAGATTTAGATTAGATATTAGGAAGAAGCTGTTTACTGTGAGGGTAGTGAGGTGCTGGCACAGGCTGCCCAGAGAAGCTGTGGCTGCCCCACCCCTGGCAGTGTTCAAGGCCAGTTTGGACAGGGCTTGGAGTAACCTGGTCTAGTGGAAGGTGTTGCTGCCTATGGCAGGGGGTTGGAACTGGATGATCATCAAGGTCTCTTCCAACACAAAGCAGGTAGTGATTCTGTGATTGCCGTACCGAAACTTGCAAGGAGAAGCCAGAGTACAACAAGGAGGAATCACAGCACTTCCTATATAAATTCTCACCCCAAGTTTTTCTGGTATCTAATCAGCCAGCCACCTTATGGTAATAAACTCTTGTTTATTTGCAAAGCAATGGACTCAAAAAAATTAATAAGATGGAGCAGTATCTGTAACCACACCTTTGCTCATCTAGCACCATTCCTCAGTGAAGATTTGAATTGTCACAAGTTTTTCTGCTGAAATAACATCATGTCCTCCCCTCATGTACAAAACCTATTTTCCAGTGTAGCTGTGTCCACACCCAGGCTTCTTCTGCAGCAGCTACATCATCTATTCACATCACATACTGATACTCATCGTGCAGAAATGTATGATATTGAGCTAGTCTTTCTTGAGTACCTTCATCATTGTATGTTTTGCATGGTGCTTTAGAGTACGTGAGTTGGGAGCCAAGTTTTCAGCTGGTAGAAACCAGTGTCTTTGATTAGCAAGGGTTCTGACCTCTTCTCTCCCCAGATTCCCATGTGCCCAGAAGTCATCACTCAGCACAGCAAGAACAGAAAATGGTGTTGGATTTGAGCAATCATGTGTCTGTATTTCCCATCATTCCTTTTTCAAGCATCCTTTTAATCTGAGAATTACATCTCCCTGAATTTGAGATTTTTCACACTGAGATAAATTCTCTTCTTTCTCACAGACATTGAATAAACTCAGAAACTAAGGATTCTTTTACTTTTTAGCCACTTTTTACTTTTTTCAAAGAACAGTGGAAACTGCCTTTCATCTTTTGGCTGAGAGTTACAAACTGGATAACAGCAGTAAGAAGACCTGTTTAATAAATACCAAGAAACCTTTAAAGTCTGTGTCCCAGTAGGCCCTAATATTCCATTTCTGTAGTACAGCTGTGTTTTACCCACTGTGACACATTACATCTTTGCCTTTGGTCTGTGCTATGTACCTGTTTATCATTCAGTCACATATTTATTTCCCACTGAACTAGGAACTAGGGTGGAGTTCTGATAGCGAATTTGTGAATCACTACCTGCAGATATTGGTCTGGCATTTAAATCAGTACAGTCAGCCCACCACTTCTTTCAACAAAGCTACCCTAGAAATCAGAAATATCTTGGATTTTTCTTTTTTTTTTTTTTATTTTCTTTCCTCCAGTCAGAAGCTGAAGCTTTACAGAAAACATTTTGCTTCTCTTTTAACTGAATATTTATAAAGTCTTATATAAGCTCATTTCAAAAATCATAGGCTGATATAAGAGGAAATAACAGCATCCCTTTTCCAGTTCTTGTTCATGGTGCTGTGGACTACATATATCCTGCAAGATGAAGAAAATAGACAGATATCAGCTCCCTGGAAGGTGAATATCAACCACGTAGAAGAAAAATGAAATCTTCTTCTCTTATTTGAGATACACTCACAGATTTCAGAAAAATAAGTATGTAAGAGGTTATGTTAATCCCTGTTGATTCTGTGTGATTATGTGAAGGATACAAACCTCCCCTATACAAGCGACATAGCCTTGCTTTTATTAAACTTGATGCTCCATTAAGAATTATGTGTCAGCCATTCAAGAAGGCAAAAGTAACATCCTCTATCTTGTCCCATGGCAAAAGAAACTGTCGTGGAGTATAAAGTTATCCTCAGTTTACAAGATGCAAGGCATCAGCCAATGAAGATGAAGCAAGATGGTTAACTGACTCATACATATTGGCCAGTGCAATTCCCTCCTGGAAAGTACCTGGGAACCAAAGTAATCCATCCTGCCTGAGGCATTGTGCCAAAATGATGAAATAGCTTGTGAAGCATCATGAGAAATTCTTATTAAATTGTCAGGGATCTTTGTGCTGGAGTCAGACTTCCAATATTTTATGGCTGACATTGCCTTTTTTACATGCAGCAGATGGGGACTGCACTGTAAACCAAGGCAATCAACAAGATATGACAGATCTCTGCTGCTACACCTATTAGTCTTTGGAAGAAGAGCTGCTGGCTCCCCCTCCATCTTCCTTGATTCTTCATAGCTGAAGGTGTAGACAATGATACGTAACTGAATGAAATGGGCTGACCTCCCATATAGCATGGGCTAACTTTTCCTACATGATCTAGGAGCAAAGGAGCAGCAGGGACAAGTTTTGGGGGGAGAGGAAGACCATTCTGCTCAGCTTTCTATGCTGTCTAAATATTCAGCACCTATCACCTAAACTATCTCTGCAGTCAGGGGAGTAAAGGGAGGACCTCCAGTGGACCATGCTTTACTCAGCCTATATGTGATACCTACCTAATAAGCTTTCAGAAAGGGCTGTTCACCTCTATTGACTAGAGGGGGTTAGATAGGCAGCTTAGACTAGATTCTAAATTTCTGAATGTAAATGTAAAATCAGTTTACAGCCTAATGTAAACTCACATTAACATCTCCCTCCGTGCCCATTCCTGGGAACAGCATAAAAAGAACAGGATATTTCAGCAAAAGTTCCCTCTCTCTCTCACTGCCAGTGACAAAGTATTCAACATTTTTGCCCTCCTTCAGTCATCTATATCTCATGCTGTAGATACCTATCAGACAAAGCAGTAATTTGTCTCCTGGCCAGGAAGTTCTGAACTGCAAAATCACAGAATAGCTGAAGTAGAGAGAGATGCTCATGCTTTTGATGTTAGAGTATCTAACCACTAAAACAGCTTATGAAGGAGAGTGCTAAACTCTCCAGCTCTCACAGTCTTGGTGATAGACTGCTTTTCGAAAATAGCAGCGCTATTTTAATCAAAAGTTATTGGGCTCCATGCAGGAAGCATTGCTAACAGTAGATGGTCAGTGAATAGAGGATGTTAGATGTCACATGAAGAAGAGTATCATATTTCCTATTCCAGCCTGGGAGTATTTTTATTGTTTAAGATGCATCTTTAGGATACTGACAATCAAAACCCTTATTTTTGCCTTTTTAAGATATATACCTTGGCACTTTAACAAACAAATACTGCCCATGGGAATAGATTTAGTTTCAATAGGAGAGTGGATCATGGTCTTAAATATTTATGGAATATTTAATCAGATTAATAGTGTGTTGTTTAGAATGCATATGCACTGGCTTGATTATGGCCTCTAAGCATCTCAAATTAAAAAACAAGCAACAAAAATATAATAGGAAAATGGTTAGTCTTGCTTTAAAACATCTCCTGAAATCTAGCAATGGGTGTCGAGAACAAATAAAATCAAACTACAAGCAAGATATGCACTTTTAGCAGTAAGGTTAATCAAACACTCACAAAGATCAGCTTTTGTCTCGACTGACCACTTTTCTTAGAGATCTGCTCTGGCATATCTCTGAATGTTGAAATCCCCACCTGACATCCAAGCCCCATGGACGCCAGCCTGGCCAATCCCCTCTGTGATGGGTTACCAGGAAATTGCTGTTCTCAAAGACAATGCTCACAGACTAAGCTGTACTGTAGTAACAATACAAAAGGCCATTTCCTTATGTTTTCTGGTCAGGGCAACAGATTTTATAAATGCTGAACTAATAAGCCACTCACAGGCAAAAAGAAATGTTGCTGTGTGTAGGACAAGGTGTCTCAAAATTGCTTTTAAGCCCACTAATGTACTTAAAAATAAGACTTAAGAAATATCTAAGTTAACAAATTGCTTCTGGTGGAAGAAACCAACACTTTCCTAATTTTCCAAGGAAGCTCACTCTGTTTGGTAACATTTCTTCCTTGTAAACATTGCAAAAAACCAGCGTGTTTTCTAAGCCCATGTTTTGCTGTAATTCACCAAACACAGGTGTAAACTAATGATGATCTAATAAACTAGACAAGAGAGAGACGCACTGCTAGTGAATCACTCACTAACACCCTGTCTGCAGCTATGGAAGAAAGCTTGTTTGTTTATGTGCCTCACATTTCCTTGCGCACAGTGTGGTATAATTTAAGAGATTTTATTTCAATTGTTTGCTTATCTCTAATTACCATATGCCGGGGTTGTGTGTTATTTCAGCAGCAAACCCTCTTAATTACCTAACCAGGAGCCATTTTGTCAACAAGTCATGTTACAGGAGCTCTGCATGCTCTCTTGTAATCACAAAGCAGCTCGCTAGAGGTTTTTAGAAGGAAAAGCCTTCTCCACATACACAGCCGGGTGATAACACCTCTTGCTTTCCTCATTGTAGGGTCTCCAGGTTTAAGGCAACAAATAGAGTAAGCATAAAAAGGAGGGTGAATGCAAGCAAGGCAGGCCCTTGAACACAAAATCTGAGGAAAAAGAAGACTCGACAGAGGTACCCAGTAGCAAAGAAATTGCCTTCTCTGCAAATTGCCCAGTGGCAAAGAAATTGCCTTCTCTGCAAATTGCCCAGCAGCCTCACAGGGCTGTACGTGCCACCTCACGGGTCCCCAGCATGCAGCCTCTCCAGCAGTGAGACAACTCAGGTTCCCCAGTGTGAGAGGAGGGGATGCAATCCCCACAGGGGAAAATTAGTTTCTGAACCCTCTTGGCTGTGTCAAGCTGGTTTTTCTTTCTCTGACCCTCTGAGTAACTTCTTCTTCAGAGCTCTGCCCTGATTATTTTTGTTTCAAACAGGTGCAACAGTCTATCACTCTTCTCATTGAATCCTCTGCCTGCTGAGCTCCCTCTGGTACCTCTGGGGTCCCCACTACTACCCATCCTCCATGCCTCACCGTTTAAGCTATTTATATTCCCTTACAGTTTTACTGCACACTTTAGTTTTCAACCACAATTTATGGTGGGGTGCGTTCAGCTGAGCTCTGAGCACACAGATGGGATTGCTGTTACATGCCAAGAGCAGAAAAATGCACATTTGCCAGGGAGCACTGATGGTAAAGAGGAGGGAGCACTGGTATCTGGACCCCCTGTCCTGCACTTAGAAGGCTGTGTCTCTGCTGCCTTAATTCTTCCCCATGTTGTAGTAGCTGGGTCTGTTTTCTGCTATAGATTTTGAAATTAGAGATAAATAGGAATCATTGCCCAGTTAGAAAACTAGACAAGAGCTGCAGGCAGACATTGATCAGAGAAGAAAAGGTTATTTGTTGCTGACCATAAAGCTGTTAAATCACCTAAGGTGAGCGACTTTTACCTAAGCAGGTTATTGTGCTTGTCAAATTAAGCCAGGAATGTCCCTACAAAATTAATTATTAAAGAAAAAAAAAGAAAAAGAAAAAAAACACAGTAGGAAAAAAGAAGCATGACAGAGGCATAGTTCGAAGGGTAATTATGTTTTATAAGCATGATTAATTATCACAGAAAACATGTTCAAGGAGACCAAGCGCTGTCACCAAGAGTATTTTCTGACACAGTAACTGGAGTAATGGGTGTTGCATGGTCACCCAATAGCCAGAATAGAGCCAGTCCAACTTCTCATGTTAGGACATGGTCAGACCAACTACCCTAATTCAGGGTAAGTAAGTGGATATTGCCCATTGCCTGCCTTGTGCTGCTTACTCAAAACTGCTACAGCCTTATTACACCAATGGTGGCTGTTCCCTGCCTGCCACCGCTCCCCACAAGTGCCACAGGGTACAGTGCAATGAGCCCAGACCCCAGAACTACAGCCAGCATCTCTGCACTTCCACAGGACTGCTAAACTGTGTTCAGCACTGTGCCTTCACAGCTCTTATCCCTGGTTAGCTCTTCAGCCACTGCAGAGAGACTCCTTGGCACAGCCTGCCCAAATCACCAACACCCAAACCAGGCAGACAGCTGAGCAATGAGTGACTAAAACCCTTTCATTAATGTTAGCAACCAGACCCACCACTAGCACCAACACAGAAAACCAAGTTTGTTAGCCACAAAAGACTCAGCCAGAAGCAAAGAGCATGGCTTGGAAGGAAACCTCATTGAAAGTCATGGATCAGACAGTCTCTATCTGGCCTTGACAATCTCTATCTGTCATCCAACACAACCGCTGATGCTTAGTCACTGGAATGACACCACTCATATTCATCACATTTTAAGACAGCTCACAGAATCATAGCCAGTACCACCAAGAATAAATTCACATAGAAATAGGAGAAGATTTGATTATTCTTGTGGCAAATGCAAGAATCACCACTGGGTTTATTATAGACTATCCAGACTAGTAGTAATGTCTTTTCACTTACACATTGGATACTGAATCCTCTCTCACACCAGCAGGTACCCAGAAGCTGCTGGACAATGGTGACTCCAGTCTCCCACTGGCCTCACCACATCTGGCTTTTCATTGCTCTGGTCTTGCCTCCTATGAAAGGCATTTGCTTTACAATAGTAAAACACAAGTCTTCTCACCCAAGGTGTTCACACATTTGAATTATAATGCATTTTAATTGGGAGAAGGGAGAGGAGGGGAGTGGGGAAGAGATTAAAATTACAGCTACCAGAAACAAGGCAGGGAAAGGTCCACCAGTAACTCATCTAATTTTCTTTCTGTAATTGTTTGAGCAGCTTCAGTTTTTGTCAAGCATGAAGCCACAAGGAGAAACCAAACTCCATTCTATGACCCCACTTCATTTTATTTCATTGCATGCTTAACTGTGCAGAAATTAGTACTTGTTAGTCCTTTGATCCAGTGCAGCTAATTCTGCTGGCTCCTTCTGTCAGCCAACAGGCAAGAATTTAGAAATGTGTAGTTATTTCCTACAGCAGCCTTCTTCTCAGTCAGGAACTGAACAGCAGCACTTCACTTAAGTCTCCACTTGCACAGCTGGAGTTAAATCAAAGCACTGCTCCACTTGCTTTAAAAGTGCTGCTGTTTCATACCGTGGTGGGGCCAAACACATACATGAAAGCAGGTTCTCTTGTAAGCAAACACTGCACAACACTAAAAACAGACATGCATTTGGGAGTTAAGAAATCTTTCAACACCCAAACATGACAACAGATCTTCTTCTCAACTCCCATTTCTTCACTTTTATTCTATCTACCACCATAGCAAGAAACACAGCTGGATGCACTATGGACAGCAGACAATCAAACTGAAGTTTCTTATTTATAAATGGCTGTTTGTATTCAGAGGAATTAGGAACTGAACATGGGGGCTTGTAAGTGAAAAAATCCTCAGGAGCTAAGGCAATTTCCAGTTTGTTTTTTTTAATTAATGAGGCTTTGGATTTCAACACAGCAGTTTCTCGAATGATTCAGCTTTTCACGTCCAGGAAGGTGGTAGACATCAGCCTGTTAGCAAAGTACATCGCTTCTGAAAATTTTCACATTTTAAGCAATGAATAAAAGATTTCTCCCTTATAAAGCAAATCCATGTGGAATGAACATCAAGTTCAGCCAGTTTTTGAGCCATGTAGGGGAGCCACCTGTTTGAAGCGCTTAATTACTTATTACAAATCACACTCCAACTAGATCTGAGCTGGGGCTTGGAAACCTACAGGAGGGTTTAGGCTGGTGTTAGATGCCTATATGTAAATGCAATCTAGAAATCATCCAGGCTCAGTAGCTCCCTACCTGCTTGTATTCAGTGCCCCCTGTGCCTATGCAGGACTGTTTCTTGCCACTTCCAGAGTGGAAATAGGATTTGTGACTGATGCTTGTGCCTTCTGAGCTATTTTGGTATCTACTTTTAGCTTTATACTTAGACTTCCTGCCCCCTTGCTCCCAAAAGAGTAGGGGTTAATCTGTCTAGTTACCATGTCATTGGAAGTTCAAGACATAACTAGGCATAATAGACAACTAGTAAATTTGTTCTGAGAGCTGCAGTCTCCTTATCTTGCTTGCTTAGAAATCAAGTGGGTTTTTGTGCCCTTACAATGAACAGCAGAGTTACTTGTTGCTATCATAAGAGAAAAGCAACAGGTGTTGGTCATGAAAGCACGGCAGTGGAGCAGTTCAGACGCCCACAGGTGTTTGGGAAGCTTCTAACAGGGAATTCTGCATCACTAAACCATGATCCTTTAAAAATATGCCTGTTATTTCCTAACAAGTCCTGTGTTCTTTTGATCCTTTTCAAGCTTTTCCCAGAAAAATAGGCAAAATCTGTCATCAAAAGGGCTTGAGTTTTCTGGTTTGTAACCAATAGCCCAGTTCTATTCAGCTGATGAAGAACTAAGAAGAAATCCCAGTAGAATTATTTGCAAATAATTGCTGGGATTATTTTTAAGTATAGTCAAAGTTTTACTTAAGTCCCATGCCACAGATTGTGTCGCTTTACCTGTGCTAGTCTTCACTTGGTCAAATAAAGACCGATGCCAGGAATTTGACAGACCAATTTGAATGAGAGTGTTACAAACAGGTCCTCCCCACCTGCACCACCTCTCCTCTGCCTGCTACTAATTCAGCTTGCTCCCCAGAGACATAGAATGAAGTCTGAGGTGTTTACCAAACAGTTTGGACAAAAGACTTCCAGCTTACATTATGTTTACAGACAACTTCTTTTACTCTTCCTGATGCACAGCCAGCTGTCAAAGTACATGAAATTAGACCAGCTCCTTAGCTGCATCACTTAAAACATTTGTAACCAGGAAAAAAAAAAAAAAAAAAGACTCTC
>JANHGB010045670.1:0-45594 GCA_026283785.1 Coracopsis vasa | reverse complement strand
GACTCTCCAAAACCAGGTAAATATGTATTTTCACTCTGGAAAATAAATTTTCACCATGCAGGTCATGCAGCAAAAGCATCACCAAGAACAGCCAGTGGCTTTGGAAGTACGCTCAAATGAGAGAAGGGACAAACAGCAGAACTTAATGCTCTGCTATTATTCTTGTAAACATTTCTGAATCTGTGTTTTCATTATTCATGCAGCATGAGGTGACCAATCTCTAAAGCTGCATTAAATAGGACACAAAGTAGGAGTGTGTCCCTGCACTTACTTAAATAGCTTAAATATTTCAGGAACATGATGCTTTCATGAAGAATCAAACTGAGACAGGTTATGCTGGGTTTTCCAAGGGTGTCTATGGATTCTGAGCATCCTTAAAGCCATGCTTGAGAAAAAGACAGCTCGCCTTGCACCCTGCAGAATTAATCCTGGTGATGAATGCGTCAACGTTAAATCATCTTATTCATCTATTAACCTTGATGAAAAATTATTTTAATAGCCCTCATCTTATTCATTTATAATCCATGTGTGATCACAAGTGAATAGCTGCTAAGCTTACAAAAATAGCTCTCTATATTTTTATTGTGCATGAAGGTAAGCGATTGTCTCAGTAGCTCAGCTCCCTCAGACACTCCTCCCTTTCCTTGGCCTTCAGAAGAAAAGGAGGCTTTCACAAACCTCAGAGGAGCTTCCTCCTCTCTCCCTCTACCCCTCAGAAGATGAGACTGTGCTCAGTTGCTGAAGCTGCCATACCCTGGGGGTCCTCTGGAGCCCACCTCCCTCTCCTTCCCACCATCATTCTTAAGCAAGGCACTGTATGAATGCAATTACTTTTTTCTTGGTCCCCAGGGGTGTGGTACAGAGACACACAGAGCTGCACTTGTCTCCAAGTGCATGAACACTTCTGCTGGAGAAGTGTTCATCCCTGTACCCCTCTGTGAGCTGGAACTCAGGATCCGATTTGATGACCCTCACTCAAGCTTAGTCCTACTTCTCTTTATTTATGCCTTGACTAATGCTATTGCTGAAGGACAATGCTGGGTCTACGCTGCATATTTCTCAGTTGTAACAAACGGAGGGCTGGAGTCGCTTCCAAGTGATCGCACCCAGAACTGCTTCTTGTTCACAGTAGGACTAACAGGGCACTCGACTTCTGTGAAACGAAAACTCAGCTGCGGTGGTTTTTTGGGCATCTTACTGGAAACCATGTATATTTTGAATGGTCATGTATATCCTGGCCTATCCATTCCCACAGGATTTCCTAAAATGGGAAGGAATCAAGCATTTCTACATTGTGCAAATTCCTTTTTAGAAAAAATGTGTCAATGCAGGAAAATACTACTTTTTCTCCCTCCTCAAATTTACCTTCCTTTCAATAGAATATGACTTTTAGGCAAGAAAGCAGAAAGATCTGCTCTGCAGCCATCATACTAGTAGTGTATTAAACTAGAACATATTGGCCCTAACTAGTTATTATGTTTATGATTTCATTTGGAAACACTTGATGTGCAAGTAACCCATACCCCATCCAAGCTTTTTAAGCAGGGCTACATGGACTCAGTAGCCCAGGACAGCTGCTGCTGTACATAGGTGGAAGAGCCCATATAGGTCAAGAGGAGACCCTATGGGTCAGTGGGGTGCCATCTAGGGGGACAGACTGTCACACATGAGCTGACTCCATCACACTGCAGGCTCCCGGCAAAACACCATTACTGGCATCAGTTACTGGGACATTATAGAGAGGCAGGGGATTTATGGAGGTAGGGGTTTGCCATTCAGCTGTATTTTCAATGAAAATATAGCTTTTGAAATAAAGAAAAACATTCTGTGAAAAATTCTGCATTGTACAGGATCCTTGTTTCCTACACTGGAAAGCTGCCAAAATTTCTATCTCCAGCTCCATCACAGGTAGAAGTGAAACTTTTCAGATTTGAATCTGCTTTTCTTTTAAATTTTATTTTCAAAGCCAGAAGCAAAGTAGGTTTTGGTTTCTCTATCAGTAAAAACTTCCCATTTTAGCTAAAAGGAAATAATAATAATCTGGCTTTCATCTCCTACAGTGATGCACTCAGGATGCAGTCCTGCAGAGAACACAACAGAAAAGCTGAAGGGTCTTGTTTTGTTTAAACCCAGGCAGGCAGTGAACAGTGACATTTTTACTGTATTATTTTAATTTCTTGTCACACAACCTTACCCTACTCATGGGAAAATTTACAAGAAAACAAAAGCTGTCAACATTTTCTGTGGAAGAACAGAACTGAAGCAACAAATGGCATTTTCTAGGCAATCCTAATCACAGGTTATTATCCTTGCTTCTGTAACACAGAAGGAAATTTGTTGGGGAATCATTTACATAATAAGCTGCCATTGAATTCAGCCATCAATAAAATGGTAGATGTGCTCAGGATCACTTTTTCACAAGAGCAAACAGCAAAGCAAACCATTTGAGGTATTTGAGCCCCATATAACATAAATTACTAAGCCTTCCTATTAACACAGAAGTGCATTTGAGTTATCTGTAGGATCACAAATGAAGGCTCAGTATGGTTGTGTTTACTACTGGACCTAACATTTATTACGAAGAGAAATCTCTGTTCCCTAACGAGTGATAAGTGTTGATTGGACTTCTGACTCTGACAGATGCTTTCCATTTTACCAATAATCTAGAGATTGCTCAACTTCAGTTGATGAGAGAGCATATGGAGAGACAAAAATAGAGAACTCTAAAACCTGAAATTCACACAGAATACAGGGGAAAATGTTTCCATGATCCCATTTTAATTTTATGCTGACACTGTTGATGTGAGCTATGTAAGAAAGTGAAAAAACAACTAGGGTCAAGTCTCTAGTAGTAACACAGACAGATCCTTGTGATGTGAATAATACTATGTTCACTGACCCAAAATGAGCTTCACCCAAATATAACCTAATGTAAGGTTTTAGTCTAAAAGATGTCAATCTGCTGCTTTCCTTTGAGATGGAATTCATAGCTAAAAACTTAAGGAATGCATTTATCTCTTCATAGTTTAATCTTTCAGGAGGCATAAAGCTGTCGTAAAGGCTGTGTGAGTTTTAAATGACACCTTAATGACGATAGCAGAAGATAAAAGTCAGTCCATTTCAAAAGACTTCCAACATTAGAAGAAAGACAGAACTGAATTATTCAGTCTGCCTGCAGTGTTATTGGATAACTGATTGCAGGTTATTGGGTTTTTTAAAAAATACAGGTATTGCAATAAGTGTAATTTATTGTTGTACAGAGCATGAGTTCTGGTTCCTAGGAGCATTCAATCAGCTGACATGAGTAATGTTTGTTTGTTTTTAGGTTTTGTGAGCATTTAATTTAAAATAAATCCACAATCATGGGAGATGATAGGAGGATTCGTAAAGTGACATTCCGTTTTCTCTTTGTACCACTCACTGGGACACCCGATCATCTACACTTTTATTTTCAAAGGTCCCACTACGAAAGAAAATAAAGACTCTTGAAATAATCTTACTTGTAAAAGCTTTTCCTAGCACTAACTCATTTTTTCTTAACAGCAATGAAAAGCTTGTGCTTTTAGTTAAGTGCCAAGACTGGGGAATTATTCTTTTAAAATATTGCATTTTAAAATTGAAGTAATTAACACTGTATTGCATTTCATGTGTTAGAATGAAACAGACATAGAATTATGCTTCCATGTTAAATAATAAAATATAAATCAGACTATCTTTCCATAAAGTCTGAGTTTTAAGGATTGATGAAGAAATTATAGTCAAGCATTGGGGTTTCCCACATGTTTATAACTAGAAAAATACTAGGTAATATTCTACTGGTGGCTTTGATTGTATCAGTCCTACCAGTTGCGAATAGGCCATCAGTCTGCTGGCTATTGTGATCCTACTACAACCCTTAACAGCAAGGTGGAATAAGCATAAGAGGTGTTTTCTCAAGTCTGTTGAATTTCAGTCCATCAGTCATCACCGCAAACAAGAGCAGATAGAAGTTGTTTAAAAATTAAAATAAAGGGCTTGATTTATGACTTGCTAATGCTTGCAGATGAAAGCCCCAACCAAGAAGCTCACTGGCAGCCCCCAGAAGAACAAGCACAGGGCATATACCCATGCAAACACACATCTTCTAGAAGTGGTTGTTGGAGAACTCTTCTCCTCCAAATGGCATCATTGATCTGAAGGACCTGGAACTGAGAACACCCCTCAGCTGCCTTAGGACCAAATGGTGTTTTAGGCTTCCAGAACTGCAAGCCGCATCTTCCCATGGGATGGGCAAATCCGGCACAGGCAAGCCTGCCAAACACTCTGCCACATGTCTTCATCAGCCTGCATCACTAAGCATCTCTACAGTGAGTGCTTTCCCCTCCCTCCACATCAGCCAAGCCTTGCAGACATTTTTCCCTTCTCTATTTTTGGTATTCCCTATTTTTTGGCACTATCACTATGTGAACATCCTCCTTGCATCTTCATTCTCTCTTCCAGGTTGGGGAACACATGTGACACCATATTATCTGAATTTCCTGCTCTGCACTCCAAGCCTGGTTTCTTCCTGCAGAAATCAAAATCCCTGGAAAAGATAAATGTCGGGGCTCCACAGGGTACAACTAAAGCCTTATTCTACTGGAGACAAAACACATTCTGTATAATTAATTTTGGAAGAGGACAGATGACATCACTTTCTATCTCACTCCAGATATTTCGTTCTTAACAGTGAAAGATGAGAGCTGAATTTGCACAGATTTTTGATGACTCCTGTTTGGATTAGATCTCAGCAAAATAGTAATTAAATACAGACTATTTATTTCACAGACTATTTATTTCACACATTTGATTCCAGTCTCATTAAAAAGAAGGGGAGAGAGAGAGGGAACACCATGCTCCTCTTTCATACACTGTTACTCATTACTGAGCTAGAGGCTGCAAAGACCCTTCTCTAGTTAATATCTCCTGCTTGTCTCCATCAAGCTGACCCAGGAGTACAGCAGCATGACTCCACGCTTGGCAAGGGGGCAATGCCAGGCACTGCAAGTTAAGACTTATCACTACCCTCTTATTTCTTCCCTACACAAATCTGCCTCCCTCTCCAGATCAGCACCATCCAATCTCATTTATTTTGTATTGCAGGGCTGACAAAATTGGGCAGCATTGATGGCTGCAGAGAAACACAGCCACAGGTCAGCAAGGCTGTTGATGGAGCTGCTGTAACTATGACAGGCTGCATACTGCCTTTCAGAGTATGCCAATTATAGTCAGTTGTTTCACTAATAAATTATCCTATAAACTGGCCAAACCCTGGTGATGGCAGCAGGCAGTGTAACTCAGGAGCTGGGAATAGGAGGAAATGCCACTTTGTCATTTCTATTCAGCATTTGGCCCAATTAACTCTGGAACTTTGTTCTGCAGCAATTGGGGTAGTGCTGAGACTGGTACACCCTCCCTGCTGTAGATGCTTAGGAAGGTGAACCACTGCCCATCACCAGCTCCTTTAGGTTGAATTCGACTCAGTATTTATTAGTTTCTACTTGGTTGAGGATACCTTCAGCAGGCAGAAAGTCACCTAAATTAGCCCAAAACTCCAGCCACCCCTCTTGCTACTGCAATGCCATCTATTCAGCAATCTGCTTGCAGCAGACGTGCACTTGCTGCTTTTGCAAGGACTACATAAGGACCTGAACTGTATTAAATACAGATTTTGACGATACTGCAGCACTTGTAGAGATTTTGAAGAGTTGCCAAGAAAGGCTGCAAAGATGACTACCCAATCTACTTGATTTCTTAGTAAGAGCAGACACAACATGTAATCTAATGAATCTAGAAAATAACTTGAAGTGTGATTTTTGCTAACTGGTCACTTTTTCTTGGCTAGAAACACACAAAGAAAGTAGCCATAATCACCATGACCTTCAGATTAAATTAATCTCATAAATCCAAGTTGTTAGTTCCTTATACTGGCAGGATTGCATGGGCTTGATTCCACCTTATCTTACAATAAGTTAGAAACTGGAAGAAAATAGCAAATATAATACACAAAATAGAAGAAGATGCCCCCTCATGCTGCCCCAACAGGTATAAACTATATATCATGAAATGCATTTCCTTGTCTTTACAAATGCAGTAAGTCTCTCATTCAGAGAGTGAGAGATCCATCCAACAGGTTTCCTATCTCTGATACTCAGCTAAGCATCTTAAAAACACATAGAAATTTAAGAAGTTGTCTCACCATGGGCCAAGCCTTCAAATATCTATCTTCCATTTTTCCACATGAAAGGTAACAGCATACAAAAAGGTGTGCACGAGGTCTGTGGAGAAAAAAAAGTTTAAAAGGAAGAAAAGTGGATAGATACATTATCACATTTTATTTTTGCCACAATAGAGCACAAATTTGTCTGCATTTTAGAGAATTTTAAAAGATGTTGACAATTTCTTTATTGAAAAGGATAACATATGCATGTGATTTGGGTGAAGAGAACTTTCCCTTCCTTTACAATATTTTATTGGATTTATCTTTTTAATAAAAGCTCACAGGACTTTCCTGATGTTACCATAGCACAAGACACATGTGTCCAAAAAGATGATGCTGCTTCCCATAAAAACCTAAATGCGTTTAATACAGCTTCTGAAACATGGTTTTTATAGCTTTTGAGTTGCTTCAATTTTCTTTATTATTCCTTTTTATAATATGAATGTTTAAAAGTGTGCACACACAACTACTGATTTGCTAAATAAGTATTTTTCTATATCATACTTCGTAAAAGTCTTTCATGCCAAATGGCAAAAGCACTAGCAATGGAAAAGTAGGACAATTTGTTTAACAGTCATTCCATAAGGGTGAGTACCATCCTCATAACAAAATATCTTTTATAAGACAGCTTTTTAAACTGAGCATGATCTTTAACAAAGCTAAAAAACACAAAAAAAAAAACCCAAACAGATCACCCCACATACAAAACCATAAGAAAACCCCAACCAAAGAAACCGCTTTGTCAGAATTTTGAAAGCATGTGGAAGCACAAACAGAAGGCAGAGTTAGAAAAGCTGTCCATCCCTCTCCGAATGCAAAGTTTAAAACTAACCCAAGGAGTTAAGCAACCAACCAACCGAAAAAAACAACCCCACAAACTTCAGGATTGTTGATATTTCTGAAACTGCAATTTCTAAAATTTGCAATTTTAGAAATACTGAGGGTTGGGAAGTGCCCCACAAAGAAGGTTGGCTCCCTCTGGTCCTTGTTGTCCTGTAGTAGTACAAACTTGAACATCTGATGACAAGTCACGGAAGACAAAGCTGTGACTTACATAGTGACTGCCTGATACCCTCTCATCTGTATAGAAAAGATGGTTTTGTACAATACAGCAAGGTCGTTTGATGCCAGTACTCACTGTTAATGTGAGAAATCATTTAAGTTATTTAAGTAGAAATATTAACATTAAACTGGGAAATCAGTTATCTGGCAAAGCTGTAGCTACTTACTTACCAGCCTCAGACAGACAAGAGATACTTCTCCAAGAGTAATTAAAAAGAAAGGACAATGACTTCTTCATTGGCTCTTGAGTTATGAACTCTTTAAAAATTAGTTACATTTGAAGAAGGCACTGTAAGACATAAAAATAGTAGGGTCATTTGGATTTATTTAAAACAAGATTTTGGCTCATGAGAAATTCTAGTGAAATTCACTCTGCAGAAAGTGAAATAAATAGCTCAAATGCTAACCTTAAGGATGTTCCAAGAATTCCCTGCCAAAAAAAAAAAAAAAAGTGATTAGAAATGTGCTGAGTATCTACTAAATGGACTTTCTGTTTCAGGAAGCAGAGGCTGGTAAGATAAATTCAAAGAGAAGTTGAGCAGGAGAAAAGGATGACAGCAGCTAATTTAAAACCTATCCAAGCATGGCAGCCTTGTGGGTTTCATCCTTTCAGGGTGTTATGGAGACAACAGACAATATAATGCACCTGATCTGAGTAAACACACTTCTCCCTTTGTTCTCAAATTCTAGTTTTTATCACAGCTCACCTGTATCACTTACACAAGCAAGCAGCAATTAGGCCAGCAGAAAGCAAAGGAAACAACAACACAGCCTGAAGGGGATTAAACCTTTCAGGTTCCTCTGTCTTACAGCTGCAGCAAGATGAAGTTGTTAAGCCTTTCACAGATAGCACACATATACATGTCTCCAGGATCTTTTTAATGGGATACTGAAATTCAGACGGGTAATGCTTCTGCCTGCCAAGTATTTCACAAACTGCCTCGCAAACCCCAGGGAATCAAAGAATTCAAAAGAAGCTGAAAGACTGCAATGCATCAGAAATTTCTGTACTTGCTGGCCGCAGCTCAGCTCTATGTGGCAGAGGATACATGGCAACTCAAGGACAGCTAATAGCCCCCAAGCCCTTTGTGCTCTCCAGATCTCCCAGCTCACAATGCGTTGAACTTCCATTGGCAGAGAAAGTCCTACCAGGAGGAAAGGAGCCAACTTTGGTAAATGGAGAGGAGTGGTGGGATTTCCTTCAGCTTTAGGACTCTGGATAGCTATTGATTTGTCTGCTTCAAGACAATTCCTTGTGTGGCTTCTCGTAAGTAACTGGCTTAAACACTCCCATTGGTTTCAGAAAGCTTTAGCAAAGATTGCTTACCACCAAACAGGATTCATCAGCTCTTAAATGGAAAACTTTGCTGCTCTGTGAAGTGTTTTATCTTTAGTAATGCTTTGCTAAGACAGGATTGACCAAGAACTTGGGGGAAAATATGTCCCAAAGATAGACCTCCACTTAGAAGCATAATCTCCCTTAAAGCTCTTTAAAGGGAGGTTTAGAAAAAAACCTGCAAACTAAAGCAACCATTCTTCCTTCATGCATGTTACTACTAACACCCTTTTTGCTCTTTATTGAGGAAACAGAATTCAGCAGCCTTTGACCAGGATTTCATCCATGCATCCTGCAGCACCCTGTGCAAGTGTAACAGCAGGTCACAGCCCTGAACCTCCTTCAGAATGCTCCATTCCTGGCGGTGTTCAAGGCCAGGTTGGACAGAGCCTTGGGTGACATGGTTTAGTGGGAAGTGTCCCTGCCCATGGCAGGGGAGTTGGAACTAGATGATCTTAAGGTCCTTTCCAATCCAAACCATTCTATGATTCTATGATTATTGCTGTCTGTGGCTGGGACACTTGCTGGTTTTTGATTCCTCATATTGTAAGATTTTGGTAGTTGGAAATCGGCTAACTTGTCCCTTCACAACCAAAAACATACCTTTCACTTTCACCATGTTTTCTGCAAATTAACGATACAAAGTTACTGTGAGCAAAAGAGCATACGAACATGGTTTCTAAAAAGCATCTTTCCAGTGACTTTATAGGTACCGGACTAGTCATAGTCCAGCCCCAAGAAAGGAAGAACACCCCATGTATTTGCCCACAGGTAACCAGTAATACTAGTCAAGAGTGTCACTTCAAATAAACTGCAAGAATATTTTTTTCCCCAGACATATCTAACTGGACTAACAGTGAAAAATCAGCACTTGCTCCCTTTCCCCTGTTCAGCAGATTTTTTTGATCCTTTCTTTGGTAGTTCCTCTGCAATTAGAGGTCTTCAACCAAAATCTCAAATTAAGGGAAGGGTTCTCTTAAAAGATAAATAAATACTGCAAGCTTTCTAAATCTTTATCTGGCTCAAGAAATTAGCTCTATTCTTCTGATGTTTGAAATGCTTATTTGTTCCTGCCTTTTTCCCTTGCTGGGAGAATAATGTGGCTCTGCCTGATGGTTTGGAAATTTAGGAGTACTGAGGCAGGAAAACTGCCATGGGATTTGCTCTTCTTCTGCATCATGAGGAAGGAATAATAATTCCATCAGACAATGACAGACTTGGCAGCCCTGAGGTGGCTGCTTTTGTCTGATCACACCTGGAGACAGGGTGAAAGTGGTGTTGCTGCAGGCATGAATGACCCTGACATCCTTATGGGACCCAAGAGATGAAGTCATTAATCATCCTTGGAGATTTTCTCTGGAATCTCATTGCCCTGTGCAACAGTAGGTGATTCAGTTTGCTGAGCATTTGGGTAGACATTTCCTGGTGAAGATAACTTAAAGTATCTAGTAATCCAACTTTCAGTGCAATTCCCCTGGAGTCTGAAGGTAAATTCCCTTCCTCTTTGAAGTGTGTCCTATTTTTTTATTGGCACGCATAACGCCTGCTTTCACAGTTTTCACTCATCTGAATGAGTTTAACATCTTTCCTTAGCACAAGATAAAAGGTTTGGAAATTCAGACAGCTTTTTACAAAATGTTTTCTTTTATTATGCAGTAAATTTAGGGAATGGGAAGCTTTTGAGCGAGGCAAGGTACTAAAGAAAGCACAGACAGATGAGAAGCAATTCGAGACAGTATTGCAGAGATGTTTCCAGCAAAAGAACAGAATTTTAGCAGTTTTCTCTGAGGTCTCTCCAGTAGAGCCCGGGTCTATCCAGCAGACCCAGGCAAAACTTTTTCTATGCCTTTCCTCATAACCACAATCAGAGCCTTTGGATTTTACAGCACAAGATTAAATAGTTGAGCTTTAATGAACCCAGACAGTATCATTCACTTCTCCTACCTATAGGCTAAGGGATTAATCTTGAAAGCTGGAACAAACCTTAAGAGATCACTTCCCAGGGATGCAGATCACTTTACTGCACAGAAAAGGCCATTTCAGCAGCTGGCAGGGCAGAGCCTAGTAGGAAACTCAAGGGAGGATTTTAGCCTCTGCTTAAAATGCTTGAGGGACATGGTGCCTGTTCTCCATCAGCAGAAGCTTTGTGGTGGCGATGACGGAAATGCTGTCGACAAGTCTGGGTTGGGTGAAGGATGCAGGGAGGGAAGCAGAGGAGGACCAGGCACAGGGGAGCAGCAAGCGCGGGTCAAAAAGCAAAACACAGCCATACCTCCAAAGACTACCTGCCTGAGTATATCTGCCTTAATGCTCCTGAATGAAGCAGAATTGCTCCATTTCACTTACAACAAGTTAAATAACAGAGCGATGCTGTCTTCTGTGTATAAACATGGCCATAAAAGCAGATTAATGCAAAGCCAACCGGCAAGATCCAATTTTACCTAAAAAAATACAGTATGAGTTCCTTAAACAAGGAAAGCTTCACTCTATCACCACTACTGTTTTTTAATCTCACCCTGTCATATTTTTCAGGACTTTGGTTAGATAAACCACAGCTTGGTACTTCCAGGGACTTCAGATTCTCCTTAGTCAGCTGTCAAACGCAGTGACCCCACACATCAATAAGCACATCTGCTTACAGTACTATTTGCTTCTTGTTACCAGATTTTCCGAAGTAGCTTACAATGAACTTTCTTTTTCCTTATCCTCACATCACTATCTTTTCCAAAATAACCCCCCAAAAAACACTCCACAAATATCCCAAATAACTTATGGGGTAAATACCCTAACTATGCCAAACAGTGCGTAAAATCCATTATTTGCAAAACTTCTTGGAGTTAATAAAAGCTTCTCTGCTTTTCCGTGGAGAAAATTAAAGCTATTCAATATCTGTGCTGTTCAAGTAACTCTGTGGACTCAGCTTTCTTCATAAAGATACTTCCATAGGTTTTTCTTCATATTTTTTCCTCAAGCTTCAATCACTGAAAGCAGATGTATTTTATGGGGATATGAACCACTCTTGCAAGTAGATGTCCAAGTGGTTACATTGCAGCTAGAGTAATAAATACACAGAGCAGCTTCATGTATTGATTTCAGACTATGGGAGAAGAGTGCATCAGCATAGCTTGCAGATATTAAAACCACGTTTGCTGTCAAATTCAAATCCCCAGCAGATAGTGTTCCATTTTCGAGGGCTTTTGGTCTGCACAGCCGTACTCATAGCTTGCTGTTGGTCTGGGAGCCCATGTAGGATTGGGTATTTGAGCCTTTCCTCAAAGTCTCAGCCTTGGAGCTGAGTTCTCCTAACCCCAGGGAGCAGAGCTCTTGGAGGGACTCATGGGTACAGCACTGAGGAGGAGACAAAAGTTTACCTATATGGGCCAGCCAAGTGCTGCCAACATAGGGGCAGGTCTCTCTGGGAGCCACCAGCTTTCCCTCAATCGTCAGAGCACTTCCCACAAGGAGATGCCACCTCCTTGCCAACTCCACTGTGCTCTCCTTACACACAGGCACCCAAGATGTTGCTTCAACAAGTTGCTTTACAATCTTTGGTGTAAAAAAAAAAGAAGAGAAACCTCTTACAAGCTCAGTGTTGAAGCAGCGTTAGGTGCTTTGCTAGACTCAGGGTGTTTAACTTTTGCACAACAGTGCTGTAGGCTTCATGGATAACAAAAAATATAAGATACTGACTACTTGGAAAAAAGAATGTCAGTATCATTTGCAGTTAAACTATATTTTTTTTTAGCATTCTCTAAATCTATTTTGTATTTTTAAAATGAGGCACCTCAAGATTGCGTAAAGGGTCGGAGAAATTAAGCCAAAGTCGTGCTCCACAGAGAGAGTTGGTGATCCCACCAGACTGAACTAAGACCTGAAAAGTTCAGTCATTTGTGTGTAGCATCTCTGCTGTCATGCTCATGCTCCTTAGTGAAATGGGATACTGCAAGGTTTGGCACCAAGGGACACTCAGTAGGGCCCATCTCAGATATGCTGCATAGCAAAATGCATGCTCTAGAGGCAGTTGTGAAGTCTGATCATTCTATTTAAACGAGGACAGTTTGTTTGATGTGGACAATTCTCCAGAGGTGATGATGAAAAAGAAAGATGAGGAAGTAAAGACGTAAATAATTTAGAAGATAAAGTAAAAAAAATCACAGCCTTAGACTTGGAGTAGCAATTTATAGACATTCATTTTAATAACCATTTTTAGAGAATAAGAAAGGATCTATGAATCAAGAGACTTAGGTTTTCTTCTCAGGTTTGGCATGCACTTTTTTAAGGAAATACGTTTAGAGGAAGCAACTTCTCTAACTGCGTTAAATTTCACCTGTACATGAGATGCTGCAGAAGACAAACTCACACAAATGCAGGTAACAAATTCATTCATGTCTGTGTCCTAAACATCCAAAACTAGAAGGCTCAGGGAAAAGTATTATGTGGAATTAGTATTTGCCAAAAGGAGAAAACTGGTTCTACATAGAGTATAGTAGAAAGCTGAGTTCCCAACAAAAATCTTCAAAGCTGAAATCCCCAAAACTCAGGCATGGGTAAGAAAAAGAAGGAAAAAAGTGATCCAGTTTTATGACACCAACAAGTGTAATCCACTTGAGTAACACCTGCTTGAGTACTGTGATATAATAATGTTTTTTCACAGTCACAATCAAGTCGTTCCGCTCCCATCTTAAGTAATAATCTGGCCAAAAAGTTTGAGACATGAGGCAATATTATTTCTCAGAAATATACTTCCCAATGTCAAAAGGCAAAGGATGCAGATCCTGTGCCAAAAGAAGAAGTGGTGTACGTAGAAGGGTCTGGAGAGCACTCGAAAGCTCTTTCCAGGAGCACAATCCCTTGCAACAGGAGCAGAAACAACGCCATGCAATTACTCAGCTAACATGACTTGCACGGTTTTGCCCAGATCATTTAGCAGTATTTCAAACAATTTCCAGATGTGGTTCCCAAGACCACTTTTAAAGGTCTGCATGGGTACACCATGTTATGTTGGATGAAAATGTGTAGTAATATGGCCAGCCTGGCTCAATTAACTTCAATGCCAAAGAACTGTCACAAGCATATTTTACTACTAGTAAAACGATAACCTTAGGTTCTTTGGATAACAGGTTGAAAGTTTTAGCCAGCCCCTTCAGCACCCAACTTCTGCCAACAAAGTATTCTTACAGGCTGAAAATTGTTCATGGAAAATATGTAAAAAGGGACCTTTAAGTGTTTTTTTTTTCCCCCATTTTACCACAATCTGTAGTGTACCTAGGGAAGAAAAAGAAAAGTATAAATGTTGCTAGAGTGCTAAGTGACACAGTTGTGACTTGAAAAGTCTTTTTACAGAGTAGTTCGTATCCTAGCAAAGGATTGGCTCACAAATCAACACCCAATATAACCGTTACCATCTTATTTAATGTGTATTCATGCAGCCATATGTGGACACTTCCTCTCCACCCCAAAGGCTGTCAGCAGATGCACCTGTTTAACATAAATGCAACAGCATTTCCGCAAGTGCTGTACAATGAAAGCTTTTGTGTTCTTTGAGTGCTGGCAAAAGACTAAGACATCTTGAAAAAAAGAAAAGCAGCAATAAATTTTTCATAGAAAAAGTCATAATGAGTTCTGCTTGGTAGCTGTTAACACGGGCAATATGGATCTTGCTTTATTCAGCAGCTCACTTCTAAGTTGTAAAACACCATGTGTGATAGCAAATACCTGAATACAGAAAGGACAGCAAAACCCATTCACATTCTGACTGCTCACAAGAAAAGCTGTGGTCCTGTCAATGCACAGGCTCCCATCTACTGCCCCTCCACTGGGTCAGCATCTTACTGCTTTGTTGTGCTGGAAAAGACATATTCAACATTACTTAATGCAAGATGATTGTCAAGAAGAAGGAGTTTGAACAGTCTCTGTTTCTGAAATTCCTTTCCTTCATGCTGCACATACATCGTGCCATGATCTCATTTCGCAGGCTTTGAGAATCAGGGAGGTTCAACTTTCGCCTAAGATGAGCAACAAGAGGGAGTTATTTTATCGTTATTTTTCCACCACCTTGATGAATTAAATCCCCCTGTGGAAAATCACAAAGGAAGATACACTCATAGATTTTTCTTCATCTGCCTCAAGCATTTACACTGTGATTCTCCTAAAAGAGCTTAATAAAGACATACAACCAGATACTGATATAGAAAAGCAAAAGACTAATAAGACCAGATGGCTTTTCATAGCTTTTACAGATGAGTCAGGGTGCATTTCATATAATGACAAATGGACAGAGCAGCCAAGTAATGACTTCTTTGTGCCCAGAATTCAAATGCTGGTCCTTTGAGGCTGTTTGTTCGAACACTCACATATAGGCTGCTCTTTTTGTCAGACAATGCCTTCAATAATACAGAGTGAAGAAGAAAAAGGGAATGCAGAGCTATGTAAAAATACAGCAGCAAAGGGCAGAGGCAGACAGGTGGACAGGAGAAAAATACAGTACTGTACAAAAGAACATTTTTGGTAGCAACACTGACCACCATCCTTCTTTCTTGCCCATGTCTACCAGTTGTTTTGCCATGGCTTCATGCATTCCCTGCCTGCTGCAGGTAGCAGTTCTGCTTCTCTGTCCTTGCATGGCCTCTTTGGGCTGAAACCTCTTTGTCTAGCCTTAATGTTCATCTCAGATGCAAACACAAGTTCCTTGGGTCTCTGCCAAAAGCCCTGTCTTTTACTTATAAATCAATTTAATGGTGGTTTAATTAGTCTTAGGGGGGTGAAAGGAAACATTTGTGCCCTATGAAAAGTACTGTGGGTCTGGGAAGAGACAAAACAGAAAGCTGAATCCTGGTCTGTCTGAAGAAAATAACAGTAACTGGAAGCAACAGCTGAAAGCAGCTGACAGGACTCTGATTTTATTTATCCCTGAAAATTCGGAGAATAACTGCTTTCAGCACAGCTACTGCCTTGAATACATGCTGCCAGCTGGCAAGCTGAGTGGGCAATTCATTACATGAAGCTCTGGATTTCTTCTACAGCTTGACAAATGGAGCATGCATCGTGCACCAGTGCCAGCAAACATAATTCCTTTTAAAATTCCTCTTTCCAGGGGAAAGTACCTGTAACTTTATGGAAAGCATAGGATTTGTGATTGAATTGGACTTACTTTGCTTTGTACCCTCTCATTGCCTGCCCACAGCACAGGGCTCTAGGACTTGGTTTGCATGCAGGTTGTGCAAGGGAGAAAAAAATATAATTATCTTTACATCCACATTTTCTGCTAATCTAAATATGTCCTGACGAAGGCACTGGTACAATGATCAGGCAATTCAGATATTTTGTTATCCAGTTTGGGCATAGAATTGCTTTTTTTCCATATAGGGCTGTAGGCATGTATATCTGTGCCCTTTGGGGAAACGTGGAAGTAGAAATCTTACCTAAAATAGTTGCATTTTTGAGCCAAGAGGTCTTAAGCTTCTTACAAGCCTTGCAAATGCTTCTGTAGACAAAGGTGGTTCCTGCACTGTGCTAAAATGTTAGGTTTGTGCTAAAATCAAAGTCAGTGGGAATTAATCCGTAGGTTTACATAGCATTATGACTCCAGGCCAAGTTCAGCTGAAGTCCCAAGTCCAAGACCTATCCAAACTAAGTGAAAAACTGCACTTGCAGCTTTCTGCTGGTGTTTCCACAGGAGAAACTGCAGCAGCAGTCCAACTTGCAGCCCAACAACAGTAAGCCTGGGAAAGATAAAGCTACTTTCTCTGGATTTTGAGTTAGCAGGGACCACAGAATATTTTCTACCTTTAAAAGAGCTCCCTCCCTCCCCCCAAAAAAAACCAACCCAAAACAAGCAACACAACCACACACTAATTTCCTTTGCATTAAATTCAAGCAATTTGCTTTTTTCTTAAAGATTAATTTTCTTAAAAACATGGCAATCATGGTTAGAGCTAAAATTTTGCCTTTTCCTTTACTACCACTCTGATTTGGGTCTGAGGAACAATATCCAGGATCTTCTGAACTACATAGCCTCTTATTATCAGATTATTCAACACTGCACAATCACCAGATGAGCTGGGCCAGTCCTAACCAGGTCAAATCCACCTGGGACAGGGTAGAAGTGTGTAGGGACACCAGAGGAGGGAAGAAACAAGATGGTGCAATCATCCTCTTCATATTAGCATAACGCATGGCTCAGTTGCCCACTTTGAGCAGGTCAGAGCTGACATATTGGGCTCTGCCCCTTGCCCTGGAGACCAGCATTCTGTCCCCAAAAACATGGGGAAAAGCTGATGGTAGGCCATAAAGCTGTAACCTTCAGTAACACACAGCTAACACCTGTGGCTTTCCTGCCATTACAAAGAGCAGAACCGATTTTGCTCTTCCCCTCTTGCCATAGAGAAGTTTGGAGTCTGTTTTGGTCCAGTCACGCTGACTCTCAATAAGCGATGATGATGGAGGGGTCAAATGAGTAACTCCTTGCAGGCACCTTACAAGGACCTATATATATATATATATATTTGTATATATATATATAATATATATATGCGTATGTGAGGGCATGGATGAGTCATTCCCTGACTGTGCTCCCACTGAGATCCTGAGCATCCATTTTTCATCGCTGATGTCAGCTGGAAAGAATGTCAACAGAGCCAGTATCAGCCCAGCAGCAGTAACACAAAGGCAAGGACTGGAAGACAGCACAGTTCAACAGCCTCTGTACTGGCTTTTGGGGAGTGTTGTTAGGGTTGCAAGAATGAATGCAAGTTCTAATTGCACAGGTACAGAGGGAAAAGAGAGTTGTGCGTAATGAGACAGGAGTCATTGCGCTTGCCACAATCATCTATGCAGTATATCTCAGATCAGAAACAGCAATGGAGTGGCATCTCAGAGCAGGGTCAGCTGCTGTCATGAAAACAGGCAGCACAAAGACAAGGGAGATTGACAAGGAGAGGCGTCCGCAAGCCATTTGTCAACATCTCCATTCCCAGTCACAGCCAAGGAGCTTCATGCACTGGACTGACTAAGGGCTGGCTTAAGCTGAATAATTGTAACAGGAGCAAGGAATTGCCCATACTTCATTATCTGCCCCTGCTGCAGCCATCACACACCTCTTCTCCAGCTCATCAAGACAAATGAGATGCACCCTTTTTTTCAGGTGAATGGAGTTTTCTTCAGTGATAAGGTTTAAGTGGTGCGTGCATTTTGGAATAGTAGAAACAAACCATGCAGGAAAGAAAGGAAAGAAAATAAAAAAGTCTCTAATAAGCAGTTTGTGTTCCTGGGCGTGAAGGAGAATCACCAGCCCATGCCCAAGGAAGTGAAGTCCAGAGACAGTAGCATACTCTTAGTATCAAGTAACTCACATTGAAACCAAACTCATGGTTACAGAGTTCACAGCTGGTTCTAAACCCACCTTCAGCATAATAGCCAGGAGCCTGTATACCACAAGCTGCATATCATTCATGCTCTGTTTAGACTCACACTTTTCTACATCTTTACAGACAAATGATGGATGCCAAATATCTCAAATAGCTGGATATACAAAATTACCACAAACTGAGCATTTTCACAGCTTAAAGTCAGCAATGCCAGCCTGGCTGCAAGACATATGCTAAGCACAATGTACAGAGTTACCAACTCCATGGTGGTTGCACTGCAGCCCCGCCAACCAGTGCTTGGGGCAGAAGCTGGAGCACTCACCCAGACTGGCAGGGAACAGACAAAGCATGTGCTACATGCCCTAGCAAACTGTGAAGTCTTTTGGCAAGACAAATGGAAATGCAATACCATTCCCTTCACACAAGAAATATGTTTTCCTTCATGTCCACACAGAGAAATGTATTTTCCCTCATGTCCAGGATGGCAACACCATTGCTATCCTGTCCATTGCAATACCATCTCTGCCTCAACCTGCATTTCAATGTTACTACATTTCAAGGCTGCTGCTGCCTTCTTGCACCAAATGTTTTAGCAGTCATTTTGTAAGCTTTTTCATTAAGTACTTCTGTTGATATTGTAAGAAATAATCACACACTATTACCATCCCTAGTCATAACATGCAGCCACACACTCCTTTTTCCATCAACAAACTGATTTCATAGCAACAACAACATCTGCGCTTCAGCCTTTCAAACAGAGGGACAATTACCATATCATTTCACCACTTGCAAGTGAGAAGGCAAAGAGGGGCCAGCTAAATTGAGGATGTCAGACATGAGCAAGGTGAGGGGCCATCTCCTTCTGCAGAGGGATGGAGAGTCACTCCCGCTTTGTTCCCAAACAGCTGCAGGTCAGTGCAAGCAGCAGCACCCAGTGCAGGGGGATTTGGATTTCCCCCAACCATTCAAGACCCCAAATCCCATCAACAGCAAACTTAAATACATTGCTTTGCCTCAGAGCCCTGCAAGCACAAACTGTGCTTTATGCAGTCTCATATATGGTGACATGCACATGCATTGGAAAAAAAATCCGACCCCAAAGCTCCTCTTATTTCAGGGGGATGAAACACTGTCAAATTACCGCAGCTCAGTGAGCTGCCACCCAGCACCTTATCTGTTAAAGCCATCTGCGTGCGTCACCTCTGATCAAAAGAAAGCTGGGTAATTTCACATAGTGCAATTCTTGCTCATTGCAGCTTACACCACGGGAAATTGCCTCTCTCCGCTGCGAGCTCAGCATTCACACACAGGCAGCAATTGAGGCTCTGCTGACACACTATGACTTGTTAAACTCTAATTTAATTGCACATCTGCCTACTCTTAGTTAGAGCTACAATAGTTGTGTGCTGTCTGTTTTATACATTTGTGTTTGTACGTGCTTGTTAGTGCAGTGGGAAAGACAAGCTAGGACATTTGCTTTCTTTTTCCCCTTCCTAATACAGTGAGGGTTTCTGAAATCTTAGAAAAGCCTTACAAAGCCCCAGTTAACGATTTTCACTTTAATCACAAAGGTTCAGCAGAAAGGTACTCGAGCAAAATGTCTTAATCATCACTTCTAATCTAATAAAAATGAGGACTCCAGCTTTGCTTGAAAGTCGCCACCCCATTAGGCAGTCCCAAAAAAACGTATATCTCCATGTAACATAAAATATCAGCGTCCCCTCCATCCCTCTTAAAAAAGAGCGGGACAGATCTAGAAAGAAGGAAGAGCACTTTTTTGAGTCAGATGATTGATCACGAGCTATAGCTACAGAAAAACAAGTCATGCAGATTTTTCAGAGCAGAATAAACCATTGATACCCCAACCTGTCTATCTGTCTGGGCTGGACCCACAACTGGAGTCAGAAATCTGCTTAGGTCCCCACCACCTCCCTGCCAGGTAATGTCCCCCCATCCCTCCATGGCTGTTCCAGCACATCCAGACACCAGCTGTGTCTCAAGCCCACCAAACCCTTCTCATATTAACAGGTAGGACTTACCCACAAAACTCTCCAGAACCACCTGCTCTTCCCAGGTCTGCTAATTCCCACTCACTATTCAAAATATCCACAGGCCCTACCTACACCAAAGAAATATGACTGCACAGATATTCCCCTTTCCTCCAAGGAGGAAAGCTTCCCTTTTCTTTCCCTCCACCAAGACAGCTGCAGGCCTGCAGAGACCCTCCCATCTCATTCATTATCTGAAATAATTATGTCCTTATAGTTTCCTCCTACATAATCTACTCCCAATAGTATCTGAATTTTCCTGACATTCTCTTGCTTATACTGTAATTTTCTTACCCCTCCTCTCCCAGTGAAAAAGAGTTAAAGTAAAAGAAAATTCCTTCCCAGACTAAGCTCCATTTCTGACCCTCTCCCATGCTTTTTAAACATACACCCAAGAGATGGCAGGCCTCAAGTCTTTACCCCTTCTGAGCTGAAATTTCTCATATAGTCTTTCATGCATCCAGATTTTCCTAAATTCTGCCAGTTTTTCAAACCTAGCCATCCCAGAAGAGTGGCCCGAGACAGTTTCCTGAGGAAACCTCAGCCAAACCTCCAGTCAGATCTTTGTAGATCAAATGAAGGCAAAAAGACTCCTGCAGACGCACTGCAAGGTCCCAGTCTGTGAGTCCCCCCTTGCACAGGGTGCTGTGCATGCCAGTGACTTCATCAGAAGGTCCCACAGTGGAAAAAGGGATAACAGTTTACTGATCTCACTCTCTTACACAATATCTTCTCTTTTCAAATTAACTGCTCCTGCAAACTTTCTGGTCCTGACATTGTCTCTTAACAAGCTTCAAGTTTTAATGAAGACAGGAATTTTCTCAGTCATTATTTTCCTTTCCTGATTGTTCAGGTTTTTCCCCCTACAGCTCCCTGTTAAGCTAAATCCATGCATTCATGCAGTAAACAACCCTCTAACCAGGTCGATGCACATTATTCATTAATTATTCCAGAGCTCTGGTGCAGTCACATTGATTCACTTTTCCTCCCATTTTCTGTCTCCCTGCTCCCTTTTTCAAGCAAGGAAAGAACAGCCCCCATGCTGCTGGTTGCCCATTAGTGACTCCTTGGTTCCCCAATGCAAGACCTGTGTAGCTTTGCCTTGCAACAGCAGCAAAGCCAGCTTCTGTTTCTGGCCTTCTTCCAGTGAATCTTAGCAATCCCACTTGGGAAGCCAAGCTTTTCATCCGCAGTGCACCCATCAGGGCTGGACCACCAACTAATCATTGCCTACCCCCATGGCTGCTCGTACTTAAAAATACATCTTTCTGCCATTGTACTTTGCACATCAAATCACTTTCTGATTTCTTGTAAATCATTTATCACCAATATTGTAATTTCTTAGACCACTGACAACACAAGGAAACCCAGCATCCAATACAGGCAGTGAAAACAAAGTGCTGATTTGAAAACAGCAGTTCCAGGGAGGGACAGGCTGGAGGAGAAAAAGGGTGAAGAGCACAGCAGATAAGCACAAGCCAGATCCTTGAGGAAAAATAGAACAAAATATTTCTATGTAATGCAGTGTTTTCCTGTTCAATGGAAACTCCAGCTGTGAATTTAGTTGTCTGACACATCCGAACTAAGCCCTCAGAGAGCTTAGCTAGATCTGTCCCATGCTGTGTGCTTCCACACAAACTCACCATAAGAGAACAAGCGACCAAAGCCATTTCTAAGAATGCAGTGGCCTTTTCAGTACAGAAGTGACCTGAAATGTGCAAACAAAAGGATGGTCACCACCAGTTTTAAGTTTTCTTCTCAACCCTTCATCTTGAAGTTTAGGCAGCAATCATCTTGAAAGTCACAAAAAAGGGCCAGTCACTGAATCCCAATTATAAGCTTAAACAACTGAGCATTTACTTGGGTTTGTATTTTACTTCAAAAATAGCATTCCTTGACTTTGTCCTCAGCGCCTGGTTTCAGCTTGCCAAAGGAGGGTCTAAGTTTGCACATTAAATTTTGAATTCAGAGTGGAGCAACCAATAATACTTGGACATATTCATGGTCCAATTCACTTGCCACCTTTTTTTGCCCATCAGCAGGAAAGATAACATAAGAGAAAGCAAAATGTTGTTGGTGTAGAAAAAAACTAAATTAGAAATTTAAAAGAATAAGAAAATATTACAAGCCATCAAATCCCTTGTCATTCAGGTTCACATCTTCCAATTCATGAAGATTTATACTGAAAAGGATAAGTGTTCCTTAAAGAGTTTGTGTTTAGTATTATATTGTTGAGGGGGTGAAGGTGAGGCTAAAGGAAAGAAGCAGGGTAGGATGGAGAGATATAGAAGAGTAAAAGACAAGTTTAGGGGCAATTCTGAAACATATGCTACTGAAATGAGGCCAGAGGATGAGAGCTGGAGCTGACAAACCGCTGCTTAGGAACACCTGAGGATGCCAAATTTAGACATATACCTCACTGGAACCTGAGATATCCCCACTCTCAAAACAGCCTCCTGATGGTCCTCTTAAATCACATTGCTAGGATAGCTCAGATGAATAGCAGCTGCTATTATTGCTGGGTATAAAACAAAAAAAAAACCACTTCCAAAGCCTTGAGTGGAAGGGAGAAAAAAGGTGCCCTAGCTCCTGATGTGATGAGGCTGTCACCCCACCATTACCTTCCAAGAGAGAAATGAGCCAGATACTTTGCTGCTTTGGTTTCAGCTGGTTTTCACTGCTCAAAGCAAGAGTACCCCAGGGCTCCCAGGGTTGTCATCTCATCAGTTACCACTCTGCGCTCTCTCCTAAAATGACTAAACCAGCAGCTATGATCCATTGCTGAAAGAGCAGCTTACTGCCATTTGCCACTGGTGCTTAGCCTTAACACATAGCTGATAAAATATTTAGGGGTAGCCAACTCTTTGAAAATGTTTCATCTCCTTATATATCCTCTTCTGTACTACTTATAAGTTTTCATCTTCTCCTTTGACCATAACAGCATAGCAACCAGATGAGACTCTGTATATCATGCATCCTTCTCTGCCATCTGCAAGACATAATTTCACCTTGCATTTCACTTGAAGCTTCTTCTGCAGCTTAGCATTTTGGCAGCTTCAGAAAATTATGTGCTCTTGCTGGCCCTGCAGCCTGCTGGCCCAATTCCTCTCTCTTTGCCACTCCATTCCAGACTGTTGCTGCTGAGGAGCTCATCTTAAAGGAGCTCACTCTGATTTAAAAATCACACCAGCTTGATTTTCTGCCCGTTACAATAATCTGTGTGCCCATATTCTTCTCTTGTACAGATTTTTTTTTGCGTTCATGCACAACAGTGGGCTTTGAGCTCCAGAGCAGCGCTAAACATACCTCTCTTGCTGTAATTTCTTGGTCTCCCCTTGCTAAAGAGGAAGGGACAGATCATATATTTTGCTTTCACCCCCAAGGCATAAGCACAGATTCTGTTTGATGGAAGCCCTGCTCTCTTGTCCAATGCAGGTAACAGGATTCAGTCACTTCTGAAATCCTTCTTCCTAACATGCTGCAAGAAAGGTTGATTAAAAATCAAATGAAGATTCTCTGTAGGGTTAAACTCTGACATGTTGTCTAAATTCTGTAATGATCTCTTTCCTGCAGGCTTTTCTTCTTTCCTGACACTTGATATCAGTAGCAGAGACTTCTCCTGGCTTGTTATTTCAGATGGGCTGGGACTGGAACATCCATCCTGCCTGGTGCCCTTGAGTACTCAATAAATTAAATAGCAGATATACCTTCATGTAGTCTGAACATGAGAGAACCACACTCATTTTATATTTTTTTTTCTCTAAATATTGCCTTCCTGCACTTGTATAAATGATACTGCAGCATCAAATGACTATATTTGAAGTGCTGTGATTACTTCATTGGGAGAGACTGCAAAGCCAGCCTCAAATAAAGACATGTCATTTTGGTATGCTTAGATTGATAATAAACCACATGTTAACATAGGCACTGTTTCCCTACAGCACTGCATTTTAGCAGCATTGCTAAATGCCAGGTGACAAGGACTGAGCAAATAAAGAGCTCAGACTGCTTTAGAGAATTTGCAATTAAATTCATGTATAACTTGAAATTCAAACCCTTGTGCAGATCCTACTCTGGTTCTCACCAATTGTTAGCTCTTCCTTGATGGCGAGATGACCGACTTCTGCAAACATCATAGCCATGGCACAAGAGCACATGCAAATGCTGCCCATCTGCACTGCGTTGGTAAGCAAGGAGGATTTTTAAGCCATCCTACCTTCTCTTCTTTAAGACTTTCTGACAACACTGAGCAAGCAATGCTGACACAGCACCAAGCTACCCTGGGGCACAGTTCTTTGTCTTCTCTAATTCTCAGCTACTATCAGCCTCACTCCTCAAAAACCTTTCACTCCTGGAGTCTCAGAAGACTGCATGAATACAGACTGACCCAGGGAAACACCCATTTAAGAGCATGACAACAAACCATGGGACAGAGTCAGTGTTTTTACCCCAGAGCTTCTGTGACATGAAGGATGAAATGGATTGTCTTTTGCTCCCAAAGACTCACTGAAATTAAACCAAAAACCCCATAGCAACTAGATATCTATAAAAACACTAAAGAAGCCATAAATGTCTCCACAAACAGAAGACCAGAAAAGGTACCAAGTAAGTTTATAGTGAGGGAGGGATCTTAATCAGGCACTGTGGAAGTTGAAGTCCCTTCCCACTTCACTTGGCAATCTCCTTCAGCTCTTGTCTTTGTTGTCTGGTCAAGGCTTGTCCATCTCCACCGCACTGCATCAGGCTGCTCCTACAAATCCCACAAGCAAAGGGGTGGGGGTAGATGTGAGGGTGTGTGTGTAAAAATATGCTTGAAAGCCATCAAAATTCTTCCAGGACAGACAGCATTGCCCAGCACACCATGTTTAGGATAGGAATTATTTTTGCTGCACCCAGCCCAAGGCAGAACACAGATCCATTACAAGCTCAAGGCACAGCCAACATACAAATCCATAATCAAGAACAAGTGGAAAGCATATTTAATTAGCCCCCAAACCCACCACTGCTTTGATTTGTTTCCTGCGTATTGTAACACACATTGATACACTGGTAAATTGGAAATGGTAACCCTGGGTCAAATGGCCCTCAGGTTTTGTGAAAATAATAAATAAACAAATATGTGAACTGAATAAACTGTTACCTGCCGGTAAGTATGCACTGCATGTGCATGGGTGGCTGGAAATATTTGCTTGGGAAAAAACAGTTCACATTTTCTCTCTGAAACCGTCAGTAACCTTACAATAATCAAATCTTAAAAAAATAAAACATAAAAAAAAGAAGAAGAAGAAGAAAAAGAGGCAGTAAATCTCTCACATGTGTCTTAGTTATAGCAGGGAACCTGAACAACCAGTAGCAGCCTTGCAAAAATTGGCATTTCCGTTCAGAATCATCAGTCACCATCACAACCTGTAATCAGAAGAGATTTGGAAGAGATTTCCTGGACTAGATACCCTATATAAAAGCATGTTCATGCCCTCTGGATTCATGATTGCAGAGAACAACAAGTGAATCAGTAATTGCTGGCCACTTGTTTTAATGTCTTCCCTATCATATTTCTTTCCTTTCTTTTTTCCCCTCCTCTGGCAAACTGCTTACACATTAATTTTTTAATGATTTAACAAAGCTTCTTTTGTTATGCTATCCATCACAGATGGTTATCAAAAGGAACTGGAAATCTCAGAGGGATGAGATCAAAGCAAAGGAGCTTGCCTCAAGAAGCACCACATGAAAATCCTTCTTGAAGCAGCACACCCCAACCAAAGTATGAGGGCTTGGGGCAAGCCGAAATCCACAGGTAGCAAACCAAGCTATCAACATCATTTTTACTTAATCCTGAGCAGGATAAACAACCCATATTTTTTCCCTTCCTGATGCGTCAGTCACTTGGCAGAATTGCAAGCCATTAACAAGACCTTACTGTGTATTTTTAACGCATCTCAATACATCAGTGCATTTCAAGGGATCAGAGAAGTGCTCACATGCTAACACATGGCAATGGCAAGACGGCAATAGGAGACCGCAGGCTAAGACATGTGCTGCCAACCCTAACGAAAATAACAGAAGAGCTGCCATGAGAGCCAACAAAAACAATTGGAAAGTTATTTCCATTAATACATCAAAATCTGATAAAGTGTGCACTGAGAGAGCATAACAGGATTTGCATGACAGTGCAACAGTCCTGGCTGTGGGATCCAACAATACCAAGTTTGAACTGCCTCATTAGAACTATTAGTTTGCTCAGAAAACCCACCTCTGAGCAGGAAAATTTTTCCCATTAACTTTTCCCCTCTCACTCTCTCCCTCCCCCCAAAGGTATCTCTCCATGAAGTTTCAGTTTCAACAAATCAGGTTTTTCTGACAGCTTGACACAGCTGAAATGGTGAATGGTTTGTTATCTGCTAAATCCCTGTGGAAAGCTTTAGGCTAAGTATGTTACCACAGCTCAGAGCACATGCACGGTGCATATTTCTTGAGATATTTTCCACTAAAAAGGCTGTTTCTTTCATTTGCCCAGAACTATTAGGAACCCTAGCTTATCCAGCTGCAAAGACTGTATCCGTAATTGCTTTTTGCAGAGCAGAAAATGGTATGACCTAACATGACGCATCACATACTTTCCAGTTGCAATAGCAAAAATAAAGGTTTATCACCCAAGTTAGACTAACAATGGCTGTGTCTACATTGCTAAAGGCATTTGCCCTTGGAAGCAATCTCTGGTGACACATTAAATGTAGTGATTTACATCAGCACAGCTCAGAGCTGGTTCTTCCTGAAGCAATGCACAGCTCTTACCTGGACCCCATGTAGCACCCGCATGGTGCATGTAATTATAATACTTTTGCAATTATTTCATTGTAATGCCTACTGTTATAGCAAGGTCTATATTTCAGGCCATCATGATGGGGTTTTGAAAGCACAAGACAAGGTTGAATGATGTAGACATTGTAGGAGGCCCTACCCTGCTGGGGTAGTGGCAGAAGACTGGGATGACAAGGTGGAGCTTGGTGCTCATGCTGCCGTGGTGCTCCTAGTGCCCAGGATAACAGCTGGGTTGAATCACGCCTCAAAAAGCAGTGTGCATACCCACAGGATGATTAAAGTACAGGTGTTCCAAGAGCAAATTAGGGAGATAAAATGTATGCAGCATTGCTACCTGAGAGTAGGGCTACAAGCTTCTTAGTGGATGAAACCAACACAACCAAACCTGGTTTCCAACCCCACCTTTACATATATGCAGAGACACAGACTCCAGCAGCATCCCCGCAAGCTACCACTACTGTCTTCAACAACACATTGTATGTGTTCTCATGATCCCTTGGTGGGGTACTGACAGTGAAACAGAAGGTTTTGCTACCTATGTCAGTAAACTCCTCTATTTAGAGCCTCTACAGTTTTCACGTTCTTAAATAGTGAATTTGGAGGTCTCATTGCAGAGATGACGGAGTCTTTTACCAACAAGAGGATTTATAGAAAAGTAAACTAAGGGCATGCAAATTGAGGTATTGATATTGTAGGATATTAGGATATAGTATATAGGCTCAAATTCTATTTTAATTACTTAAAAGATATCATTATTGAAGTCAAAGGACTCACATGGAAAACTGGTACAAGGGAGAAGACTTCAACGCTGGCGGCAACAGAGCAACAGCGATAATATAGCACTTTTGTCAATAAGGCATGTTTTGCTAAAAGTATGAAGCATTTAATAATTAAAAGACAGCTTTTTGCTTACAGTATCAAGAGAAGATCTTTATTTTCAGTGAGCAGCTGCTGCTTTTTCATGAAGTGACTCTCCAACAGAAATAATACAGCAGACTGGTATTGCCGGGAAGAGCCTAATGTCTCTGAAGTTTGTGGACTGGCAAACACAGACCTATTCTGCTAGTATCTGAATCACCAATAAACCAAATTATCCATCTCCAGTTTTATGAGAACTGCAAGTTAAGCCAGGCTCAAAAAAGATATAGGAAAAAACAAAAATGGGTTGCACAGATTCTTTCATTTTAATGAAAGGTTCACCTGCAGATGTCAGTTTTTCCCCATCAAGAGATTTTCTTCCCCCATATCTTCTCATGCTCTGCCTTAATATCTTTGACTCCATGCTTTCACTCCCCAAAAGTGAAGTATACAGCCCACTCAGAAATAAACACAAAGACCACATAATGATACCTGCAGTAAGGAGAGGCAGAAACCATAACTAACAGCACATATCTTCATCTGGTATAACCTAGCATTTTAATGCCTTCTGCTGTGCTGTATCAAACCAGTCTCTGTGGAGCTACCCTGCCGAACATACTTGAATTTCAACTATTATTTTACACCTGACCAGCTCCACGACACAAAGATGTTTATTGTTGATCAGCAGGTTAGTGGAGAAGCTCAAGGGACACACGTTCCAGATCCTTTAGAAAAACTGTTTGATTGCACCTGATAGACAGATCTGTCCTGTGTTTTCCATGAATGCAAAAGGTAGCTTGATACAGACAAATAAAATTGTTGGTGCCCAAATTTTAGTAACCAAAAAGCAAACAACACCGCAACACAGCACATGCAGAACTCAAGAGAAAAAAAAGTAGCAGAAATAGGGGGACTAGAAAAGGTGCCTGGGAATAACATTCCTCACTGTATCAAAAATTCAAGATTTCCTTCCTAAAGAGGCAGGGTAATGAGCCTTCAAATACTACCTATTCCCCAGCAGTGCGGGCTCTAACCTCTAATCCTACAATTACATTATTCCTCAAGTCATGTTGATTCACATTTTTTCATTACAGGTTTCTTTGCTGCAGGAGGTGGAGAATAGGCTCAGAGCACCAAGCAAGACTTTGTGAAGTCTTTAGCAACTGGGGGGGGGGGGTGCAGGAGTAACCTCAAAGTGTTAATGTCACTCCTGAAGCACCCTAAACAGAGAAATAGTAAGACAACTGAGGTGACTTATCAAATGCCCCAGCAGGTCTTTTGTTGGACTAACACAGCAGCTCACTGAACCTGTGTTGGTTCTCAGCAGGGCCTGGAGCAATGAGGAGTGAAATGGCCTGAGAGAAGTTCAGTTGATGCTCAGAAATAGTAGCAGGACTTCCATGGGGAGTTTCAGCAGTTTCCCATATCCCTGCCTTCCTGGGAAGGTGTACAACTTCATGTATGCCTGGTAATGATGGGTGGAAGCAGCATCATGGCTCTTTAGTGCAGTCATGAAAATATTAACAAAGAACACAGCTCCTACTTCCAGGAGCTGGGATGGCATTGCAAAAAACAACTAATATCCACATAGAGACCCTTCTCAGCCCACTAGTCATGACCTCCCAGGATGACCCTTGGTTTAGGACGAGAATGCTGGTGAAAGACACAGAGGGCAGGAACAGAGACCAACTACCCCCTGCAGCAGTCACAGCTGTAACTCTTACAGCTGGAGCACCAAGATACTGAAAAAGAGGAGTTAGATGAGAGTCACAAGGATGACTAGACAATTATGAAAATTAGGAATATTTCTTTTAGAGAGAGGAGCCAAAGGTGTATTAACTAAGGAAAGATTGAGGTCATGAGATCTGATGAAGATAGTGTTGATTTTGTTGCAGTTCATACAGAGAGGGGTCATTAAGCCTGTCATCTACAGAGTTCAGATTAAATGATATCTAGGTCTATATTTTGTAAATCTAAAAAGTGATGCTACTGTCAGAATTACAGGAAATTAATTACTGCCTCCAAACTCCTTACCATCTGTGAAATACTTTATTGGCAATTGGCTTAACCTGTGATTAAGAAAACAATTTCCCAAACTCCACCGCAGACCTGTGGTTTCTGATGATCATTGTCTCCTTCATGATCACCATCACAGGCAAAGAGCCTCCATCATGCTGAACCTTCCTACAAAATAAGTTTATTGAACAATGTGGGGTAATGTGACATAGAATAGAAAATTTCAGCTTTTTCTTCTCATACAAATTTTTCTTAGGTGTTTTATATAGCTTGATGTCAAGTGTAAGAAAGCAAAAAGTCCCCTTTATTTCATTTCAATTTTACTAAGATTTCATTGGAGTTGGAAGGTTTCTATAAAAGCTTTGAATCTGAGGAAACAATATTTTCCAAGAAAACAGTTGTAACAAAGAGCACATCAAATTCTTAATAACATCTTGCCATGTTTTTTGCTGTGTGCTAAAAGAGTATTCAACGAAATACACAAGTGCAGAGGCAGACAGTCAGCTTCTAGGACTTGGAAGCTATGGCACAAACTCCAAAATCTGTAACATGCTGGTAAAAGCAGAAGATGTTAACTTGCATTATGCCTCTGTCTCCTTGAAAGCAGTTCAACAGAATTTAAAGCCCCGTTAGAAAGCGGGTCGATTTCCTAAGGCCAAAGCATAGAGAGGAAGCAACTTGTCAGCCTTTGTATTTCAAGATTTCATGGGTCAAACTTGCTTCCAGTGTCTCTCTCATCTAGAAATTAACATCACAGCTAAACTTTATACTTTTGCTACCCAGCACTGGTTCAGCAGGTCAGTTCAAAATAACCTCTGCACTAATAAAGTTAGTATATTTCCCCACTTCTCATGGATTTTGTGTCCCTCAGCCTGCCTGGGGAAAGGAGATTTGGATCTTAGGCCTGACCCAGCATAAGTATAATTCCTTTAATTCCATACTTTTACTGGCACAAATGACCACCAAGTCCTCTAACAAAATCCTGTATATTGTACTTTATCCAGCTGCTGTTACATAGAGCCTAACAGATTGCACGTGACTGAAGAATAATTATGTCTTGGATAAAGTACACTTTAAAAACAGATTTTTCACTAGCTCTAGGAAGATATCAATAGAAGCCAACACTTACTCTAGCAGTTAAACACATTCTTCTATTAAAAAATTGGGTCTAATTCGTGTTTTAATTTATATTGCAGCAGCTCCCCACTACTGGTTCTTTTTCCTTTGTTTTTACTTCATTAAGACAACTTTAGGAGCCAATATATCCTCACCAGAAAGTAACTTAAACAGATCAAGCTACAGTAATCCTCTTTTCTGATGGACTACACAGATTGCATTTCTGAGGTCTCTTACTATAATGCATTCCCCGCAGCCCCAGGGTCATTCTGTGGATCTTTTTGCCTTTTCTGACAACTTTCAATTCACTTAAAAAAAATTGAGTCATTAGAATTAAGCACTGTATCATAATATTGGTCCAAACAATGCCTTTTTGGAGGATGAATTTCAATATTGAGAGGACTGCTCAGGCAGGGGGACAAGTCTGACTTTACAGAACAGTGCTTATGTGAGCTTTAATTCCTGCAGAATCACCCAAAATCCGGCAGAAGGGTAAAAAATGTCCAGTCTGACCTTCACAATGAGGAGCTACTCAATACACAATTCTGATTTTCAAAACCAAACAAAATACCAGAGTGGCCAGTGTTTTTGCAGCAATGGCTCAATGTCCAAGTGGAGATCAGTGACAAGTGGTGTTCTTCAGCGATCGGTATTGGGACTGATACTGTTGGTGACATGAACAGTGGAATCTAGGTCACCCTCAGCAAGTTTGCCGATGACACCAAGCTGAGCAGTGTTGTCAACATGCTGGAGGGAAGATATCCAGAGGAACCTGGGTGGTGGGACAGTGCCAAATTCATGAAGCTCAGCAAAACCAAGTGCAAGGTCCTGCACCTGGGTCAGGGAAATCCCAAGCACAAGTACAGGCTGGGTGGAGAGCAGATTCAGAGCAACCCTGAGGAGAAAGACTCTGGGTGTGGTTGACAAAAAGCTCAACATGAGCCAACAGTGTGTGTTTACAGCCCATGTCCTGGGCTGCATCCCCAGCAGCATGGCTAGCAGGTCAAGGGAGGTGATTTTCTCCCTCTGCTCTGCTCTTGTGGGATCCCATCTGCAGTACTGCATCTTGCTCTGGGGTCCCCAACACAAGAAGGATGCGCACCTGTTGGAGCAAGTCCAGAGGAGCCCATGGAGATGCTCAGAGGGCTGCAGCACCTCTGCTCTGAAGACAGACTGAGAGAGCTGGAGTCGTTCAGCCTGAAGAAGAGAAGGCTCCGGGGAGACCTTAGCTTCCAGTGCCTAAAGTGGATGACAAGAAATCTGAAGGGAAGCTTTTTACAAGGGCATGTAGTGACAGAACAAAGGGGAATGGCTTTAAACAGAAATGCCTAAATGCCAGATGCACAGCTCTAAAACTGAAAGGGGATTTTCAGTAGTGAGAGGCTTATGTCAACTAAGAAAGAAAAAACATAGGAGAAAATGTCTATCACTTAGAGTTGAGATTGCTAATACTGGGCTACATGTAGACATCTTTTCCAAATAAAGATTGAGCACAAAAATCCATTTCGCTTAGGCGTCTAAATCATCACATTTAGGTGAAGACAAATGGCTCAGTGTCATGGCTTAAGCCCAGCTGGTAACTCAGAACCACGCAGCTGCTCACTCACTCCCAACCACTTTTCCTCCCCCTGCTCCCGGAGGGATGGGAATGAGAATCGAAAGAATGTAACTCCCACGGGTTGAGATAAGAACAGTTCAGTAACTAAAGTATAACACAAAACCACTACTGCTGCCACCAATAATAATAATGATAAGGGAAATAACAAGGGAAGAGAACACAATCGCTCACCATCCGCCGACAGATACCCCGCCTGACCCGAGCAGCGATCTAGCCCTTCCAGGTAACTGCCCCCAGTTTACATACTGGGCATGATGTGCTGTGGTATGGAATACCTCTTTGGCTAGTTTGGGTAGGTGTCCTGTCTCTGCTTCCTTCAGGCTTCCCCTCCTCTCTGGCAGAGCATGAGATTCAGAAAGTCCTTGGTCAGAGTAAACATTACTGAGCAGCAACTAAAAACATTGGTGTTATCAGCGCTGTTCCTAGGCTGAAAGTCAAAAACACAGCACTGCACCAGCTACTAAGAAGGAGAAAAATGACTGCTACTGCTGAACCCAGGACAACATGGCAGCAATACCAGATCCATGAGTTCTTTGAAAGCCATTGGGAGATATCTGAAAAGCTCTTCAAAAATTCCTAGAAAGTCTAGATCAGTGAAATCCTAGAAAAGGTCTACAGCTAAGAAAGCTCTGGGGAAATTCTAGGAAGATTTTGTACTAGGAAGATCCTACAACCCATGGGGGATTCCCAGAAAGGTTACACAGAAAGGAATTCCTGAAAAAAACTCAGTGGGAAATTAAAAAAAAAATAAAATAGCAGGAATTAATCTTTTCTGTATCTTCAATAAGCACAAAATCATATCTGGGTTATGCATCTTTAAGGAAAAGGGGAAAGTTATGCAGCAAAGAGACACAAAGGAGTGTGGAGCAATATTTCTTAAAGTAGTGGCAAATGATAGCAGTGCTCAGCTGTGCTGGCCTATGGATATCAGAGCCTATCACCTGAACAGACCTCCATGCAGGCAGATGAAATAAAGCACAGGTGAAAGCACTGTCTCAAATGAGCAGAACAAAGATGCCATGGGAGCAAAATGCAGGCTGGTTCTGCAAAGCTGGGTTATTTGCTAAAAAGTAAAATCAGAGTTCTTTTCCTTCCTGTTTGCCATTTCTTTCTAAAGAAGAATAAGACCCTGTGATAGAAGCCTATTAGTAGCAACTGTAACTTCAATACGTGTAGGAAACAGGATTCAGATTCACAAATGAAGGGCATGAATTCTACAAGGCATATTCATAAAATCATATTTTTGTGATGCTTATGTAATGCCTATGAAAGCTTGGCTCCCTGCAGCATCTAAGGGCTCATATCTGACAATTCTGCTAAAGAACAAGAAAATTAATTATCCTGCTAGGAAATACTGCAGTGGTGCTCCCCTTCTGCAGCTCCTGTATGTGCGCAGTTCCACTTCAATTGTTCCACTTGTCCCTATACAATATTTGACTTTTTGAAAGTGGCCTTCCAAATATAAATGAATATTTCAGATTAAATAAAACTTGAAGAGAAATATATTGTTGAAAGGCCACTATTTAGAAGAGATCTCAGGGTAAAATGAAGTATTAAAGTTACCTTATGCTGTATGAAGAAATAAAACTTTTTCCTGTGTCTGAGTTCAGTATGGGTTCTCTTTTCCAAAGCTTGCTAGCAGCATTCTGGGAACAAATTTCCTCCACATGATAGCTGTTCATGTAGCTAGAGTTAAGAGGGTACAATACTTTTAGAGGAAGATATCTGATAATATATATACACATATATATAGATGTATTCAATTTTATAAGTGAGCAATCAGATCTGGGCTCATGGAATGTCACAGAAATCTGTTTTCCATGTGTGTCTGACAGTTTCTTCTTCTGATTGGCCTTAGGTCTCACGGTTCATTAAAGTATGTAAATGGTCTATGACTTTATAGGTACATCTTTTAATACTCCACCATCCCTGAAAGCACATCCATAAAGTAATCTAGTGAGGAATTGGTAATTAAAATAAAAAAGAAAAGAAAGAAAAGGCAAAAAATTACATTCAGATTTATTTCTGTTAAAGTGAATATAAGTTCTACACATAGTATATGTATTTTATAACTATATCTTAGGTAGTAAAAAATACCCTCTTTTCCATGTGCATTTTGTGTGTGTAAGGCTGCATTTGTGTATGTAAGGCTACTTTTTTTTTTGCAAAAAAGGAAAGGACCCACCTATGTACTTCTGCTATAACATTTTTAGGCCATCCAGCCGAAGGCAGGAAGATGGTGCATCTGATTCAGATCTGTATTTCTGGAAATCTGGGGTTTGATACTAAGTGAAAAATGGGTGTGAACTTTAGTAGCGACAGCAAGCCAGCTCCATTACCCAGGAAGATTTAAGTGCCTAAATGTCTGTTTTGTGGTGTGTCATGAACACTGTTCTCACATCTAAACTGTTTCTCAGTGCAGAAAAATCAATAACAATGGCCTTGATCGTAGACATTTCAACAGGAGTTTGAACTCTGGTCATTCTTTCTTAGGCTAATAGGGATTTGTAAGGAATTAGCATGTTAATTCTAGAATTTCCTATTCCACTTAGGAGATCTTGAATAACCTCTACTGTCAAGGCTCTGGTGCTCTACACTGCTATACTACTGTAGACATTTATCAGAAAGCAGAAGAGAGGACTTGAACAGAAATATATTGTTGAAAGGCCACTGTTTAGAATTTTAAGAGAGGAAACTAAGAGAGGAACTAAGAAAGGACTTAGTTCAAAAGATTTGCTACATGTTTCAACTCTTCAAAGCAAATTTAGTAAGAAAATTATGTTTCCAATTCTCCTTTGGATAACTTTGCAGTTTGCTGAACCATGCCATGCACAACACATTTAATATGTGGGACGAAAAAAAAGACAGGAATGCTGAACAGGAGCCAAAGGATTTGGGGGCACGAATCATACTGAAAAAAATGTTTCTATTATGGTTAATAAATCCTCTATTACCTGTTTCTTTTTTTCTCCAAACACACTGAATATAGAAATATTTCACTTACTCTGGCACTATTAAAACACGTGGATAGAATAACAAGTCACCTCCTTGCCTTGGTCTTCCAGTTGTCCCCTTCTTTACCAATTCTTGTCACTATAGCTCAGTTCAATTGTTACAGAGCTTTCCCCATAATATTGTGATTTCAAAGTAATTCCTGACTACATCCATAAATTACCAACCACTACACAAGCTCCTGGATCTCTGGGGGAAACTAACCACTGAGTTTACATAAAACCCTTTGCACAAGGGAAAATGACTGAAACAAATAGATGCAACTTAAACTTGTTGGTCAATTCCTTTTTGTTTTATGTGTCTGAACTGTTCAGCTCAGACAGGGCAGCAGCTGCAGGCAGAATTTTCAAGGAGAACTCTCTGTTCAACATCTTAAGGATATCCCTCCTAACCTAGACGTTTAATTTTGCATTGACATTTATATCGATAAAGGGACATGCGACAAGGCTGTAAAATGGATTATTTCTGTGTAACATGCAAGTAATGCAGAATATGTTTTATATGGTATTTCATAGAGCAAAACTACCATACAAATACACATTATGAAGCTGTTTTCTTCATGGTGGCAAGAGAAAGAAATTCTCAGAGTGGCAAGATCACAATGTCAAGGCATTCCTAATGAGCGTACAGAAAACGGAAGAAACAGAGGAGAAAAACTGGGAAATAAATGTGAAGATAGATTTATTGCAGTGCTAACAGATTGAATGAAATGTGGTGGAAAATGCAACAAATTGGGAAATAAATATTGAACTTCTCAGCTGCTCAGATAGATATGACTAATATTTATAAATTGGAAATGTATGTAATTTGAGTTAGCTAGCAGAAAATGAAATCCTAGAAAAGATAAGGTCTTTTAGTGAGCTCTTTACCAGTCAGCAGGCCACTCTGGTCCCTGAGGTCTTTTGACTTGATCTGCTAACTCACAGACTGCTTTGACTTAGGATTTTGTTTTGGTTTACATTCTCTTAGTGACATCTTCTATTTACTTAATGGAGAGGCAAACTATGCAATGGTGACATCATAAACATTCAAGAAACAGAGTTTCACGTTTTTCACTATATGAATTTAGGAATTTTAATAAACTCATTTATAAGTGATTGTCTGTAGTGCTACGGTACAGTGCATAAAGAAATCTAATTGAATCTAAGCACTTCCACTGTCAGTCAATAGAGCTGCACTATATGAAATTATTATGTGTGCTATTTGCTTTATACACAAATTAATTAACATTTTGGATAGTTGCTACCATGATCCTTTTACAGACTGCACTTAAAGTAAAACACATACCAAATGGAATTCAATATAATTGAATAATGTAATACTAGCCTCAGTCCATTTCCCCCCAATCAAAGATGTAATAGGTTTTGTAATACTAATTATTAATGGCTTGCAATTTATAGAACAGATTTTTAACAGTTGAGTTGGGCTCCCCATCAGCCTGTGATTTTCAAATTATCTTTTAATTTATTGGGATTATAGATTTTAAAATGTGATGAAGTTTCTTTCCAAACACCTAATTCACTTAATAAATTTTGGCAATACATGGCTCATGTATTTTGCACCTGCAGCTCTACTGAGAAATTATCTTGATTCTATTCAGTAACATGGCACTAAAATAGTAAAAACGTCTCTAAACCCCAATAAAAGTCCAATGGTTCTGCCAAAAAATATGCCCATTTATCTGAGCAAGCTACACAAGAGTAGCGGATTGGTGGCTCTTGTTTTTTTCAGCAAAGTGCTCTACTGCATGCTGAGCTGAACTAAGCAGCTTATAATCAAATGCTTAATTTTAATTGTATGCTTAAATACTTTGCTAAATGAAGATTTCGACCGGGGCACAAGTTAGTCCTTACAGCTCCAATACTTAGTTCATTTTATCACTTATTACCACTTTTATTATTTTAATGAAGAGGAAAAATTTCACACTATTCCTAATGAAGTGATTTACAATATTATGCATGTTTTTCCAAACACTTTCTAAGTATTTTGCTTTTCCTTTATGCAGACAAGAACCGAAGTTCTAATCTATATAGCATCTTATATTAAATGAGGGGGTTTGTTTTGATGATACACAGCACAAGGACAAAAAGCAAATTGTGGGACACAAAAATCACTTATTCATGAAGGAGTTAAAGTATTCATCAAGAGGAGCACTTTGAAAACACAAGAAATTCTGATCCATCACTTAGCTATAGGCTTATGTGACATTTACAACCACCATGTATATTTTGAGATAGTTGACAATGACATCTTTATGTTTTTGTTATCAAAGCTTCCATCTTACAATCCCCTTTGGTCTTGAGTATTGTTAAAAATGTGCCAGGGTTATGGCTGTTCATACCTTTCCTCTTCTAAGTGGTACAATGACCAGAGAAAGGCAAAGTTTTATGATCCCTTCAAGGTGTTTGAAAACGACATTAAATGGCGTTTATAAAGATTTCTAAAAGTCACAAGAGCTTTATTTTCTTTTTGAGGATTTTTTCTTGTCCTTTTGAATTATGTTGGATGCCAATTTCCTTACTCTCTTTCTAGAAAAATACAAAGCATAAGTTTCACAGGTAACATAAACCTACTGATAGCACTTGCAGATCAGCTACCATGGATGGTTTTATGAGTAACAGCCTTTCTTACATGTATTTATCTTCAGAGCTTCCTGCAAGCATTGACTGTTATATTTTTGCATTCTTGTGAGAAGCACCCCCATTTTACCAAGGAAAAGTGAGGGAGATGAAACCAACTTAGAACCAGGCATAAGTTCAAGTAATTTGCCCTGGAACATGGAATAATTAGAAGGTATTTGGAGAGGACTATTTCTCCTGACCTGTTGCAAATAACACAAAAGTTCAGTTCACACTGTAGCTGAAGAAGTGCCATTCAGGCTGCAGCTATTCTCATCTGTTTGCTATAAACTGCGGTTGTGCTGTATGGGACATGGTGCCTCTGGAAGAATCTTCCATAAAGACTTGAGTGCATGGTCTCTTTTAAGCACATGAATAATTTCATTTGCTCAATTACTTTTGTGAGGAAAGTTATCCAGCTGGTGAGAGGCTGAATTGAGGCTTCATTCCAGAGGAAATGTGTTAAAAATCAAGGGGTGAAACTCCCATTCACTTTAATGGGAACAAACTCAGACCCGTAATTGATACTTTATGGACGTTTGCAACATGTGAAAAGTTGCAGGGAACAACATCTAATGCTAAGAAAAGTGTATTAATCTCTGGTTTCAGAATACTCATATTAACTGATTTCACCTAAAAAGAAATACTGGAGAAGTGGGGTATTTTCGTGCAGAATAAATATCTGTTTAAAGAAAACCTTGATTAGAAAATGTAAAAAATCTAGAGAGAGACAAAAATGATATTACTTACTAAGTGTGCTTCCTCTTCTTTCTTAATTGCTACTCATAATTGCACAAAACCACAGCAATGTATTTCCAAGAAAAGGCAAAATGGTTCATGCATTAATACAGAAAAACAGGAAACATTTTTAACAAGATTGTGCCTTGCTGTCTACATGTGCACACACCAGAACAATATCCACATGCAAAGAAGCCAGGGCATATGATTTTTTTTTCCTGGACATACTTCCTTTAGGTTCAAGCACAAAGCCCAGAGGAGAACAACTTCTAATGAGTTCATGTGCTTCTCACTGGGTAGTCACACAGAAACAACATTTGCTCAGAGTTCACCTCCTTCCTACCAAATCCAATAGTGGCAAATCTTAGCACAATGGGAAAAGTGCTCTGCAAGCAGATACCTACTACAGTCTAGTGGGAACTTGACTTCCCAACTCAGTCTACTCTGAGAACAGCATAGACTGAAAATTTACAGCAAAAATGTGACTCACACATATGTAATGTTAACATGATATTGCAATCATCATTACTCTATGTGGCATGAGGAATTATATTAAACAGGCACCAAGTGACAACTAGCTGTCAAAATCTGTAATGAGGAACCAGTAAGATCCATATCAGAATAATTTTCAAGATGAGTGCTCTTTTCTTTTAGGTTGAGATGACAAAGAATCTGCAGTATTAAAAAATACACATTGCCTGAGAGAGGAAGTTCTTTCCTGCTTTGAACCTACTGCAGGTGGCTTTAGAAATAGCCAGAAACAGAGGGTGACATTGCTGAGGTACATGACAGTAACTTTCTGTCCCTTATACCAGTGAAGTGGCCTTTAATGTGGCAGAAATGGTCTTGCATGGATTCTAGGGTGAGGTTTAATTGCAAGCAGTGCTCTAAGCAGCCCATGTGTGGTTGTTAGGCCAAATGTGCAGATGAATGAAAGGGGACACAGAAGAGGTGTCAATACAGACCAAATATCCCTTGTTGCCAGAATGAACCTTCTGGAACACCAGGAGTTTGGCACAACTTACATCAGTCCATAGAGCCTCTGATTTGAGTCAAAGCCAAAAGCTGGATTAAAAGAATGTCCCTTCTTATCAACCACCACTCTTGGACTACACTGCAGTCAGTTTTTACAAAAACAACCCCCCTACAAATCCTGTCCTTTTATCTTCTGAGTTATTTTTAACAGGCAAGCTCACTAATATACTGCCTGGCTGTGGGAAGTAAGAATCTTACAAGGACTGTAATCACTGCACCGCCTGAAGTCAGTTTTATCTGGTGACTTTGACACTCAACATGCCCACTCAGAAAAACCTCATTCTGTGGGCGCAAAGCTGCCAAGATTCCCAGAGAACCTACTGAGGTTTACTAAGGAACTTCAAGATCACATGATGCTTTAAACACTTTGGTGACTAATTTCTCACTTCCAGAAAAACTAAATCACTGCCGTTTACATATGCCTTTTTGAATTAGAAGAATGTTATTTCCCAAATACTTGATGTCTTAACACTGTTTGCTGGAGTTCAGACATGAAAAAGGGATTTGAACTGAAAATAAGTCTTTATGATAATGAACAGACTGACTCAGAGGAAAAACACATTGATTGACTTAATAGTTAACTGCCAGTCATATTTCTTGTTCCTTTGTTGGGGGTGTTTTTAACTTCAAATAAATTGCATCATTATCTCTACCAGGAAAATGTAAATTCCATCTCAGTTTTGATAAAGACCATCAACAGAAAAGAATTACCTTAATGTCTGTTGCACTGATGGATTTTTAGAGGCTATAGTTTTACAACTATGTGTTAAATTTTTTATCAGCTTCCTTAGTGAGGTCAGCACTATTTATAAGCACTGAAAGTATTCTCAGAAAATACAAGAAAGTGTGGCAGTAACAATATATGGAACAGGAGTGCTAGAAATTAAGCGGCAATATTATCACTTAGTATCTATAGTTATATTCTCAGCAACTCACCTGTGGCTGTCTGGTATTAAACTGCTTGACCTCTGAACCAAGAGGTGCTTAAAAGCTTAAAATGAGACACATGACTATGAGGACTGAGTTCAGAAATAGACAAATAAGAGTTGTTGTGGGCAGCAGAGTGCTGACAATGATGGCAACCCAGCAGAGCCTTTGAGCCCTGTCCTTGTTGGGTGACCTTGGACCACCAGTGCAGCATGCCCCAAGCACCAACAGAGCTGAGCAAAGGAGGACTGAAGCTGGCCGGGTCCTGCTACTTGCTCCCCACTTGCTGGCCAGTGGTGTTACATAGCCCCAGAGGAGCTGGGGCACCTGTGAGCTATTCTTACTTTCAAAGTGGCAAAAGTCAACACTGCCTTTCTTACGTAAATTGTTAACCTGGTCTTACTGAATTCCTTGTGGAATTGTAGTCCATTTTATAAATGCAAGATAACAAGATACAGACAGCTTGTCAGAAGCCACATAGTCAATGTTGGCACAAACACAACTATAAATTCTTCACTAATCCATACTTATTCCCTGAGATTATAGTTCCTCATACAGGAAATAAAGACATATCAAAGGTTTGTGCAGACAAATTTTCACTACTTATTTTAAAAGAATTTTTATATTATTTCTTTATAGAAAAGAAATATGTATATAATTCTTTATCACAACTTCAAATGTCTGCATGGGATGCAGAATATTTTTTTGGTAGGTTTTTGCAATTTGTTAGGACATGTTACTGCCTCATATGAAGTTATTTGGAACTTGCATTGAAAGACATTCAAATGTACAGTCTAATCACAAAAGCCCTTTCTGTCTTCTACAGACAATTCAGTTAACTGCACTACAGAACTACTAGTGCAAGTCCCACCTGGAATATAAGTGCAAATATAGAATAAACTTGAGACAAGGAGTAACAGTTTCAAGTTTATGTGGTTAACAACAGCAAGGTTCAATGCTGTCACTGTGATAATCTATTCCAAGCAACTTTCATTTCATTAGTGGCTCAAGTCCAGTTCCAGTAAACAGGCTGATTAAGTTCCCTGTGCTGGACACTAATAGGATGCTGGTTTTGAATGATCTTCAAATCCCCATTTGGATTTGGAGACCCCTGAGTTTTCTTCCACCTGAGTGAACTGCAGCATTGGCCCTTTCTTTGATTTTGATATAACATTGATTTTGGTTCATGCTTGCATCCTAGGCTGCTCCCAGTGGCAATTTCAAAGCTGACTCAGCAGTTCTTCCATCATCCCTGCCACAGGACTAACAGCCCCTGGGACAAGGAGAGAACAAGCAAGAGTAGGAACTGTCCCCACCCTGCCGGCTTAATTGCTGGAAACATGTCAGAAGCTTCAGACAACTTCAATAGCAGGCCTCTGCTGATCTGGCTTACTTCAACAGAAATAAGCTAGGGAGTGCACAGGGAAGCCGCTGTACCCCGTCACTGTGAACCTTCTGCAATGTAGTCGTGATGAATGGTAGCAACCTCTTCCATCGACACAGTAAACCACAATTCAACAGGCTCTGCTCAGAAGTTGCTCAGTTCAAAACAGGCTGATGTTTTCTTATCCAAGCTAATTTTGAGTCAAATGAGTCAAAAGGCTGGCTCCTTCTCTGAGAAGGTACAAATCTTAATTCTGCTTTACTAAATTGGAATGTGTTCTGTTGGTATAAAACCCGCGAAGCTTGTGAGTTTTGTAAGTATTTCTGAACTCTGTTCTCACAACTAAACCAAAAAGTCTTTCTCTGTAAATCTGGGCTGAAGAAACTAGGTGTCCAGCTTGTAATGAATACCTTAGGTACCCTCAAAGTCTGTCAGAAATTCCAGCCGCGGCGTCTAGATAGTCAAACCCTCACAATTAAAAATATACAAACATGCTTCAGAGACCTGTCTAAACCCACTTTGCAGTCATTTTTACCTCCAGGCACATGAGTAGTCCAATGATTTCAGAACAGCTTAAAGGCTGGCAAGTTTAAATTTAAGTTTAGCCAACTGTATAAAAATGAATGGCACTCAAGTAACTGCAGCAAATATCAAACCTCTTTGTTTTAGTGAGTTACAGAAGGAGTTTTGAATGGAAGCTCATACAATAAGAACCTGATGCTGCAGCTAGCATTTCTGCCTGGTTGGAATGTACCAACAAGTACAGGAGAGTTATGTTCTGCTTCTACTCCAAATACACCCTACTATATTAAACCATTTCCCTTGGGATCAAACATACTGTGCCAATTCTGCAGTAAAAGCCTGACCTAAAACTAACTGAATCTGCAGAAATATTCCAATTGATTTCCACGGGCTTTGGAATAGGCCATATTGACATCCATTCAACTTTATTGACCCAAGCATTCCTGTGGAGCTGCAGCAGCCAATATGGCCATAATGACTTCAAAACCAAGCTTTAAGGCCGCTGCCAGTCAAATAACATCTCAGCAAGTAAATGACAGCAGAACAAACTCATTATTATTTATCTAGATTTAAAAAATGCATGGTTTTGAGCCCATTACTGTATTTTCCAGGTGAAGAAAACTTCATTTGCTTCAAAGATTTTTCAGTCTGAGTCACAAACTTCTTTATCACTGAAATAAGTATAAGGTTTGCATGAAGATGATAAGCATACCATACTAAAAGATGCAGAAAATTAATATGTTACTTTTGCCTATCTGCCAGCAGCCAACATCAACTACCTGATTTCTTTTCCTGCCATTACTCTCATATTAAGTTTCCACTGACATCAACAGGAATTAAACTTGAGCTTGCTGCTTAGTATTTGGCATTCTCTCTCGTCACCAATTCTTTGCTGACGTAATGGACAACATATCCTTTTATGACAGATCATCTCACTTCTCTGAGACATTTATTTTCCCACATGTAATGCCACAATTTCAAGGAGACTAGTTTAGGAACAGGGATGTCTGTGTAAATATAAAAGCTAAGGTCTCTGTAATGGTTTATGTTCTGGATTGGGATGCTATTGTAAGGAATTAGTTGGGAAAGCCCAAAAGAGTTTACAATCAAACCCATGGAAAACATTTAACTGTTTGAGTAAGGGAGTTTAGTAAATATCAATGGAAACATTTGCTGAAATGCATTTGCTAAAGTGTGCTTAAATACATCTAGCATACAGACAGATGATGCCACTTATGCTTTTCTAACACCAGAGTAAGGGATATTAACCTGGATTTTGAAAAGGAATAAGAAGATAATTGTATATGCTATTTTTCATGAATGAAAATGCAGAACACTCAACAAACAAGGTCTTGAATTCAATAATAACTGTTTCTTGTGCTGATCTGAGTCTTCATTTGATAACATGACCTTAAAGGAATGACTCAGAAGGACTCCTTGCAGTCCTTATTTCATTAACTTTTCAAGAACCAGATGCAAACTGTGTTTTTGCATCTTTAAGCACCTATACTAGTTTGGTGCTTCTGCACAACTCATTCAGCACGCAAAGACATATCTATATCATGGCACATATGTCATATACCTGAGAAATGCCTGCTCACCTTCAGGCTGCCCTAGTTCCCTAAAATCTATGCATTTCATTTTGCCCAAAAGGGATAATTCTCAATTGCCTAAGCATTCAACTGACACTAAGCATTCTGCAATCCTATCAAGGAAAGAAATCCCTCCTGCTGCTCAGTCCCTCTGTTTAATGAAAATCCATTAAACAAACAAACAAACAAACAAATTCTTTAAGTTAAGTCATTTGTCCCTAAAGCCTTTTATAGCTGTGCCTCATGTCCAGCCTCCCTGTTTCTCACTGGGCAGATGATGGCAATTAGTTTGTTAAAATCCTGAGCATCTTTATAACTCATGAGAAGAGATGCAGTAAACATCAGAAGAGACTGCTGCAGTGCAAAGAGCACTTGCATTACCCTGAGAACTAGCAAAATGAATACAAGAATCACCCTAAGTGCCGGCAGCCCAATTCTTCCTTTCAAATAGTGATGATGTTAGTCCTGTCCAGTTGCTTTGAAGCACTCAAGAAATCTGATCTAGTGCAATTAAATGTCATCAGGATGACTTGAAACCTATGACTCCCACACATTTCTCCGAGCTGATGAAAATAACAACCTAGCCTGTGGTTTCTTCTCTTAAACGTGCCCTCCTTCCCAATTCAGAGATCCAGGAGTTCTCATTTTGCTAGAATCCAGACAAAGATGCGGTTTAGAAGTATGCCCTGGGCGGGAGAACTGCTTATAAACCAACCTATGTTCAACCTATTATGCATGCATCCCCCGCTGAAGTATTTGTAATACGACCTCTGCATACCTGCCAAGAGCTGGGTATCCGTTTGGAACCCTGAGCATCTCCCTCCCCTTCCCTCTGCCTCACGGTGACCAATGAAGGCATCCGCAGTCGCAGGATCACCTTTTCACACCTGCCCTGAGCAGGGATTTCTGTCTGCAGCCCGAAGCCCCTGCTCCCTCCCTTCCTTCGTGGCAGACCGAGCCCCCCTGCAGGGTGCTACAGCTGGGGGAACCCCTCAGTCCGCCGGCGCTGCCCTTCTGCGCTCTGTTTCCCTTTCCGCGAAAAGGGTACCCCGGTCTCTCCCGCGCCCGGTGCCCGCTTTTTTGGGAGGGAAAAGAATAATAAAATTGGATCCACATTTGAAACAAAGTGAGCCCAGCTCCGGAATGTGCCTCAGCAGACACAGCCAAGACACCCGGCTGGGTTTTCCTTCTCCTCCCTCTCCCGGCTCCCTCTGCCCGGTCCCAGCCGCAGCTCCCCCGCAGCGGTGCGGCCCCGCCACCGCCCGCCCAGGACCCGCCCCCGCGCGCGAT